>JFZS01000080.1:0-88180 GCA_000709145.1 Balansia obtecta B249
GGTAGAAGGGGCTGCGCGCAAAGGCGGCGGCGGCATCGGCGCGCGAGGGCCAGACGTCGCGGCGGCGGACGCTGGCGGCGGCGGGGGTGGCGGCCAGGTCACGCGGGCGGATGGCGTACGGCGCGATGACGGCGTCGAGCAGCACGAGGCTGGCGAACAGGCGCGGGTGCAGCAGCGCGACGTGGGCGAGGACGGCGCCGCCGAACGAGTGGCCTATGCCCACGAGCGGGCGCGGCATGCGGAACGAGTTGACCATGTGGAGGACGTCGCGGGCGGCATCGAACCAGCTAGCTGCTGTCAGGTCAGCCCCTGATTTCCTTCTTCTTCATCTTTTTTTTTTTGGTATCTGCGCTACGCACGGTCGTTGCCGAGATGGCCCGCGTCGAGGTTCAGCGCGCCGCTCTGTCCCTGCCACGCGCAGTCGGCGATCCAGACGTCGCGGATGCCCACGCCGCGGGCGGCCAGTTCGTCGAGCAGGTCGTCCCAGAGGGGCTCGTAGAGTTCCTGTATCCTGTTGGTTACCTGAGCTCGGACAGCTGGGAAATGAGCGGGCGGGGGGAACCTTGGGAAACCCGTTGGCGTGGCCGCCGATAATGGTCACGTCGCCCTTGCGCGGGCGCGCATCCCGCGGCGTGTACTGCTTGATGTGAAGCTTCAGCCGGGCGTCCTGGTCGCTGGCCGTGGCGCGCGGGTACTCGCGCACGTGGGAAGCGTCGATGACGTGCTCTGTGACGACAAACTTGGACATTTTTTTTTTTTTTTTGTTTTGTCGCAGGAAAATTGGTTTAGGGCTGGAGTTGGATGAGGGCGTTATAACTTGAATTCCCAGCGTTTCCGTCGGCGGGCCCCCGGTCCCCCCGCCCATGCTGCGTCACACCGCCCGCCCCCCCTTTGTTTTTTCTACCAGAGCACACCGACCTACAGCAGAAAAAAAAAAAACCAACATCTCCGCGCATCCCGAACTTCCCGTTTCCCCAATTCCAAGCCACGCCATGCCCAAGATCCTCCTCTTCACAGGTGCCCCCGACGCCGCGTCCGTCTCCGAAGCCGCCTGCACTGTAAGCCTCTTCGAGCGCCCCTTCCACCTGCTCTTCGACACCCTCCCGCCCGCACCGCCGCGCGCCACCTTCTTCTGCGGCACCGCCGGCAGCAGCAGCAGCCAGGTCGAGCTCACCCAGTTCTACGAGCAGTCGCTCTGCGCGCACGCCAGCCTTGACGACGACGACGACGACGACGACGACGACGAGGCCTGCCCGCGCCTCTCTGAGCTGCGTGACGTCCCGTCCGCCGCGCACCTCGTCGCCCTGCGGCCGCAGACCGTGACGCTCAACCTCGTCGTCGGCGTGCTCTCCGTCGCCCCGCCGCGCCCCGTCACCACGCGCTGGGGACGCACCCTCGCGCTCATCGAGGTCCTCGTCGGCGACGACACCGCCGCCGGCTTTGCCGTCTCCTTCTGGGTGCCCTGCGACGAGGCTGCCGGGAGCGAGCCCGCCGCCCTGCGTCGCCAGGACGTCGTGCTTCTGGAGAACGTCGCGCTGCACGTCTTCCGGGACGGCGTCTACGGCCAGAGTCTGCGCCGCGGCCTGACCAGGCTGCGTCTTCTGTGGAGGGCCGACGGCAGCGGCTACTACTCTGCCCGGAGCTTGTGCTCCGGCCCGCAGCTTTCTCGCCGTCAGAGGGACCGGACGCGCGCTGTCAGGGACTGGGTGCTGCGCTTCGTCGGCTTGGATCCGCGGGCCAGGAATCCCGGCGCCCGCTTGTCTTGGGACCAGCCCCCGGATGATACGCAGTGACGGAACCATACGGACGAACGAACCATGATTTGACGCGAGCATTGCATCTGGAGCATCATCTAGATAACTATATGCTTTTTATCGTACATGTACATCCCCCCCCATTACCGGTGCGCAATAAAAACACCGCCCTTCACCATACATATTTCTAGTTATACATGCACGGGCGTAGCAGCAGCAGCAGCAGCAGCAGCAGCATCGTCCTTCTTCTCGCCGCCAGGTCCCTTCTTCACCGATCGCCACTCTAAACCAAGGGCCATCAGGAAGGCACAGCCCGCACATGCTACAGAAATGTAGTAGGTGTGTCTCAGCCCCGTCATATACGCTGTCAGCACAGCCTTTTCCGCATCCAAACGGCCAATCTTTTCCAGCACGCTGTGGATCTCGTTCGCACCGCTGTTGATCAAGATTTTGCTGTCGATCCCAGTCTGGTCCTCGGCAAGGGTGTCAATCAAGCCGTTCTGGAACAGCGTCTGCGCAACGGCGACGAATATGGCACCGCCGAGTGCTTGGAAGAATTGGACGCAGGCCGTGGCCACGGGCACCATGTCCTGCGGCAGCACCGTCTGCACCACCAAGACGCCAATCTGGAATCCGGAACCGATGCCGAGGCCGGCGATAACCTGGTAGCCGAACCATTCCCGGAGAGGCGTGTCCAAGTCGAGCGTGGTGAGCATACCGGTGCCGACGGTATACAGAATCATGCACGGGATGATGACGAAATTGTAGTATCCAATGGCAGAGATGATGCCGCCGGACACGACGGATATGAGCACCGTGGAGAGCAGAAGAGGCAGGATTTTGATGCCTGCTTGGACGGCGCTGACGCCCTGAATGGCTTGGAAATACAGGGCTGCAAATTTCGCACCAGCGGGCGTGGTTAGCAAAGCGTTTTCACTTGTCCGAGCTTTGACGACTGGACGGGGATGGATCCGGAGCACGACTCTTACAGAGATAGTACAGGAGCGGAAAGAAGCCTGCGCCGAAGAAGAAGGTGAAGAGCATGGCAAACAGGACGTTGCGGTCCTTGAAAAGCCGTGGCGGCAGCGTTCCCCGATCGCCCTGCCACACCTGGATGGCGGCGAAGATGGCAATCATGAGGCCGAAGCCAACAAACAGGCCAATCATCTTGGAGTCGCCCCACGGGTAATCGGCCCCTCCCCATTGCAGAGCCAGCAACAGACACACAATGGCAGCCATGAAGATGACGGTCCCGGACAAGTCGAGCTGGCCGAGTCTGTGCTTGAACGACATGTTCTCCGTATCCAAAGTATTGCGGTTGACGTGGACGAAGAGAGCGACGATCGCCATGGCCAGGCCACCTATCGGGAGGTTGATGTAGAAACACCATCGCCACGAGACATTTTCCGTGAAAGCGCCGCCGAGAAGAGGGCCTGCGACCGAGGCAATCCCCCACATGGCGCCGACGAGACCGAACACCAGCGGCCGTTTGCGCAGCGGCACTAGCAACGTGTTAGCACGACCCCGCCATCGTTCGTTTCCGTTGCAAGTCGCCAGGGCGAATACGTACTCGACAGCGAGAGGATGACGATGGAGCCCGAGAACAAGCCTGCCGTGCCAATCTACACGATGGGCCTCTGTTTAGAATGACATCTTTTCCCCAACAAGGGAGGGGCAGCAGGCCACGCGAGGAGATTAGCAGAGACTTACGCCAGCAATAGCCCGACCAACAATAAACGCCGTCGAGCTGGGCGCAACAGCGCTCACCAGACTACCCACCTCGAAGATGAAGACAGCGCTGAGGTAGACGAGCTTCACGTTGAAGTACTTGTACACGGCGCCGTACATGGGCTGCAGCGCGGTCGTGGTAAGAAGATACGAGCTTCCGTACCAGCCCTATGTTCATTTCCAATCAGCTTCCCGCTTTCTTCCCATGCCACGCCAGCAAACGTCCTCATCTCCATCCAGATGAAAGTCCCAACTCACAATGTCCTTTACGCTCTGGAACTGGGCCGTGATGGCGCCCAGCGCAGGCGCAATGATGGTCTGGTCCAGCGCGACGAGGAATATAGCCAGACAGAGGGCCGATATGACGAGAACGATTGTCAAGCCGTGCGGGTAATTCGCGTCCTCCTCATCGTCCTGCCCCTTGTCCCCGGGGCCCTGCATCTGGGCACAGGCAACCCCGGACCCGACCTCTTCTGTTTTCTCGCCGGAGAGCCGCTCCTCCGACTGGACTGCCATGTGCGCGGTCTGTAAAGAAGGGAAGAAATAGAAAAAACCGCAGGCTTTGTTTCGTCGAGAAAAGACGGTGACCTCGACAGACTAGAGGGAGGGAGCGGGGAAAGCTATTATAGCAATCACGTCGCGATGGCGCTTTCCCCAAACCATTGTAACGCCAATAAGTGCGTTCTGTAGTTTTTCTTTTTTTCATTTTTTTTTTTGACGCACGCGACTTGTTCCCTATTCCCACGGCTCGAAGACCGCCCCCGATTGCCGTCGGCCAGCTAGCCTCGCCGCTGCCCTCGACCGGCGCGCTCAGCCCCTGGTCAGCCTGTGGGGCTCTCGGTTCGCCCAACTGTAAACCGACTAGCTCCCCCCGCCCCCATCTGCGCTTAGCGCATATTGATTAACTGCATACAGACGTACTGTACATAGGGTGCCCCATGTACGGGTACTTGTACCCAGGGCGCGCCCGCAAGCAGCAGCGTACCCACCGTACCCACCAAACGGCCAGCCAAGTTCAGTTTCAACCCTTTCGGCCTTCGGCCATGTCAAGGGTTTGTGGCAACGCGCTGCAACGTCGTGCTGGCTTCGACGCCGTCATCGGTGCGCGCATTCTCGCGCTGCATGCGAGTCATTTCATTTCACCGCGCGCTTCGGATACACACCACTGTAGATACATGAGCTGGCGGGGGGCCGGCGAGAATCAGACGACGAGACATGCTGAATTGCGTGCAGAAAGCCACGTCTCCATTTGTGCTTCCATACCGCGTGGCGCGTGAGATGGACGAACAGTCGCTCTGTCTCAGTCCCCTTCATTGTATTCAAAGTGAGACATGGGGTCCATACTCTGTGCGTCCGTCTTTTTTTTGCTTGTGCTCCGTATTCAGATTATATCCGTAAACCATGCCATGTTTGCCATCCACCACCACCACCATCATCATCATCATCATCATCATCATCCACCACCACCACCACCACCACCACCACTTACTTTATACTGCACGCCAACTGTCCTCCGTCACCTTGCAAAGCCTCGCCGTCAGATAGACGTCTCCGCGCTGGCCGCCGTCTCGGGAACCCAGACCAAGAGACCGTCCTTATCAGTCCTCATGGCCTCGGTGGGAATGATCCGCAGCACCTTCTGGAAATACTTGTCACGCACCACAATCCCCGGCCGGATGTAGTCGCCCGTGACCAACGGCAACAGCCTGTACCGTACCGTTCGTCTGGACAGGGGCAGCAGGTGAATCGTCGTCTGCTTCGACCCCGAGAAGCCAAACGCGTCGCTCGAGTCCATGGTCAGACCAAACGTGAGAAAATGGCTCGATGGATTCTCAATCGTCAGGTCGAGCAGCATTAGTCTCGTCGAGGCTACCGGGCTGGAGTGCATGGCCGTTGCGAGAACCCTTGGCTCTGATCCAAGTATCAAGTACTGTCCCACCGGCATCACCGTCGTGTTCGCCTCGCTGTTTGCTGGACCGCCCTTTCTCTTCCACTTGACAATGAAAGCCAGATCCAGTGTTACTGGCCCTCGGTCGTCGAGACTCAGTTTCCGTGCCACAAGATCGAATTGTGCCTCGTGCATTACCTTTGGAGACACCGTGATACCATCTGATGATGGTGCTCCGTCCGGTCTCGTCAGAATATTGCATCGTGCCCCTCCCGCGCACGACACCACCTTGGTGTCCGTTTCCATCACCACCAGATCCTCCGCCGCGAACGAGGCATAGTGGCAGATGAGACACCATTGTTGCGCGAGACCCTTTGGTTGTTGTTGTGCTGCCACCTCCTCGTCTGCCGCGTTGGAGATCCCGTCGCAGTCAAACAGGCTTGGCCACGCCTCTGGGCAGAGTCTAGGCGCCAGGTCGTAGTTGGCCTCGAATGGTGCCACAATGTTCAGCTGTACGGGCAAGGATTGTATAATGGGCGTGGCAGCATCTGATGCCAGGTGATATGCTGCACGTAGATGCAAATCAAGCGTTGACGATGCCGTAGCAGGGGACATCTCTAGCCCCAATTCCATGCTTGCACCACTGGCAATCATTCCCACAGGCACATCCATGGCATGATGCCCATCGCCCTCCTCTCCCTCCTCCTCCTCTGCTGCTCTTCCGTCAATCTTCTCCTCACCGACCTGTAAGCGGAAAGATGGTGCCACTTTCCCGAACAACTGTGCGTCAAACTTGACCTGAGCTGCCTCATCCTCGTCATTCCGTAGCTCCACTCGGATTCTGATGCATTCATCCGTGTAATATTGCCTAGACGAGTCCAAAACGGTAATTTGCAGTTTTGGTGGTCGGGGCTTGATATGTAGAATTCTAGCATCTGCGCGCAATCGTCGTGCGTTTTCGGCACCCTTGCTGTACCACCCAGTGACCGCGTCCGTTTCTCTGAACCGACTGGTATATTGTACATCAAATGTCTTGTTCTCGTAATGGAGCATCACTGATGACACTTCCGCTTCGCCAGACTCTCTCAGAGGTATCGCCATTTCCAACACCCGTCTTTGCCCAGGTCTGAGTGTCAGATCGCAAGCTCCAGTCGCTTGGAAAGGCACGTCTCCAGATTCTTCCTTTGCGAGCTCCTCCTCCAGATCAACCTCGGTCACCTGCGTGCTGTTGACAGCCTCTTCTCCTTTACTTGATGAATGATGAATGACGACGGGTCTCAGACTATTCTTGAAGTCTATTCGGACCGATGTAAGGCTAATGGGGCTCGAATCCGGTACAGCGTTGCATGTCAACGTCAACTGGGCTTTGCAGCTATCCCCGACCTTGCTCTCCTTCGTTCGAAAAACAAAGCTGGCACGAATCAATTCCGACGCTGTCTCATCCGACAATTGCACGCACAACTTCTCCTTCACAGCCATGCCATCTAGTGACTGTAATAGATCAGGACTCCGATGCTGCCGCTTAACGAACTCTGAGAGGGTTCCCTTTGAGTTAGTTTCCATGCAGCAGACGGCCGAGATTACACATTCCAAAGGAGCCCACTCACTTTTGTTCATTAGCTCCCAGTCAGCAGCAACAACGAGATCTGGTCTGCCGCATTCCTTGGCTGCCTTGCGTAAGAGCCAGCACAGGTCCTCGGCAATGTCGAGCCAATTGTCGGAGCGGAATGAGGTGTCGTCCCAGAGGGGCCGCAATATCGCCACCACCTCATCCCACAACCCCAGGGAAGCCATCTCCTGGGCACAATCCAACGACAGTTCCGCCGCAATACGCAGTTGCTTTCGTGCTTGAAATTGTGTTCTCGCAGTAATCAGGCAGTCTATGATCTGCTGGGCATGATTGACGCCACCCCGGCCATCAACGGGGTACTCTTCGCATGGAGAAGGACACATATAAGTATCGTAATTACTCCCGGCAGACTTACCAGATGTGCCGTCTGGCGCCTCTCGATCCTCGCTGGGTATCATCCTAGCCAGGGTGCGCCGCATTGCGAGATGGCGTGCAGCAATACGGTACCAATAGCCCGTGTGATGCAGATGCTCCCACGGTTGTAGTCGCTCCCCCAACACAGCCTTCTCCGGGGGCAGAAATATCGTCCTGGACGCTGGGACTAGGCCGGCAACCTCGACCTCCTCTATCAGTTGGGCCATGACTTTGGCCCACCTTGATTCCCAGGCCTGCCAGCCGTAAGTGTTCGTACCTCGCCCTCTCCTATCAACAAAGTCACCAATTCTATCCCTGTGAGCCTGCCACCTTCTGACCGCCAAGCTCGTATTGCCCATCCACAAATGCAACCGCAGGCATCGTATGGAAATAATATCAGCCAACTGCCGAGCTTCGTTCCACCGAGGACTCCAGTTGGGGACGATATCCAAGACATCCTGTCCCAAGAGTATCTCATAAGCTTGCTCGAATGAGCGAATGGCTGGGTCCAGTTCTTGCCTGAACTCTGCCAGAATAGCAGCCTTGAAATCATATCGAAAGTTCCAGTCCGGTAATGAGAGTGTGCGGGATGTCCCGGAAGTCGGTGGAATCGTGGGAAGAGGTGCAACTCCTCTCGCGCGTTTCTTCCTCGCATGCCGGCCTAGGTCCCTATAGTATTCCACTGCATTGGAGTAGAGTATCGAAAGTATGCTGTCAATGACGCGCTTCAGCTCACCGGGTGATTCCTGAGTCGGGACGTAGAATATTGATTTAGGATCCAGAGCAGTTCCCCGCCGAATTCCCTCTAATCGATCTTGCACCTTTTCCGTCAGTTCCGCGGTACCGCTGTCCTCATTGCCGAACAGGATGACCGCGAATCGGGTCTTGAATCCCGAGCGTGCCAGAGTCGCTTTAATCTCGTTTACGTCGGACTTGAGCCGTTTGTCGTTACTGAGCTGATAGAAGCATGCATAAATGCTCGGTACGAGAGACTGGTGCTTCTTAATCCATTGCGAATCGATCAAGCCATCAGGGTACAGCGCGGAGACGTGCGACAGAGGAGAGAAGGGAGAATGGAGCTGGGCATCGGCATTGGAAGCTTTCGTCGCATCCGCAAGAGTCGTTTTACGAGGCGGGAGGACATATGACTGCTCCCCCGTATCAGTCAATGAGGAAAAAAAAAAACTAAGATCGAGCCTTTTGCACAGTGTCACATACCCTCCCAACCGTCTTGATCCGCAACCGATAGGGCTCGTCCCTAGGGACTACAGTCCACGAGGTGCCCCTGGCGTCTATCTCCGCAAAGTATTTCTCGAGAAACTGCGACTCCTTCGTTTCCAGCGGCGGTAGATCCGACTTGATCACCTGTCCCCGAGAGCTAAGCTCTCCATCCAGGTCCAGTTGGGGCTCTGCTGAAGTGAAGCCCGAAGCAACCAAGAAAGGGACGTTGTGATCCAGGCTACCTTGAGGGTAGCCATCCATGGCGAAGATTCCCTACGCGGGAAGGCGAGACGTCGTCGCTGCGCTCGGGAAACATGCACCAGCAGGCTTCTTGGCTCTTGGGGGAAGAGAGCCAGAGGCGGGCGCTCAGCTTGACAATGATGGAATTGTCGCCCCTCCTGACGTGGGTACCGAAAGAGACTGGTGAAATGACACCAGACGATGTTAGGAACTGTGCTTCCTCCCAAAGGACTGCAACTGTCGCGGGACATTGGTTAATTTCAACCGCACTTGACTTCTAGAAGAGTTTCGGCCTCATTTTAAGCTATGACGATGCCTTTTTGGCTCATCTTTTTCGTCAATACGCACACATGCAATTATTCTACAAGACACTAGAGTCAGACAGACACCGCCCGGACCGGAACAACACTATTTCCGGATACATCAATTCACCCAAGTTTCGATGACCGATGACCCCTCCCAACCATCAACACCGAATTAATTCCAAAGATAAATAAAACAACCGCGGCGGTTACCCAGGTGTCAATATCAGGCCTCCCATTCGCAAGACGATCCCATATTCCTTCCCGTTCGAGTCGACAGCAGAGCAGCCTCTGTACCCAATGCGTCCCACCCAAGCCCTCTCCGTAGGGCGATACCGCCACCTAAAACTCACAACCAAAGACGTCGGCAAGGGCTTCTACAAGGGAAATAGAACAGGCTCAATGGGTCGTCACACCAAACACGGAGGATACGTGATTGAGTGGAACAAGGTCCGAACATATGCTGTTCCGTCAGGACTCGCAGACTTCCAGGTAAGTGAGCAGGTTACAGCGCTCGCAATGGACAACACCAGCTCATAGCTACATGAACAGCTTACTCCCTTTGTAAGCCGCCAAGTGCGAGCCCAACCTGGCGACTATAAAGGTTTGGAGAAGGGTCCACAAGACCCCTACTTCTACGTGGAGCAATGGAAGCGGTACAATGGCGTGGATTGAGAGAAGCTGTTCTGTTGCAGTCGATATTCCAACTTGATTTAGCCGAGGACGAGAGATCAATCGGGAGCGTAAAATAGGAAAAGGGCCAGGACACGAGTTACGGGTCGTGTCATTTACTTTTTGTATATGTATACCAAAATTTCAACTTGTACAACACTGATATATCATGGGTAAAATAGCGACTGGAATTGAAAATTGAATCATGTTTTTCAGTGGCCGCAACTAATTATATCATTAAGAAAGGGGGAATCAATAAAGGAAAAATAACAGTACGTCTCTGATTGTACAGAATAGCTTCCCGCATGAACCTACGTCACCATCGAGTTCTGCTTATTGTGTTGCTCTATCCAGGACCGAGGGACAGGCGTGCAGACAAACATGACGCACACATACGTGAGCGAGAATCATCTTGACCCAGGCAAGTATAGAACAGAACATGGACGCGGTTGGCCTTTTTTTTTTTTTTTTTGCGCCTTTATCAGCAGCCAAGAGTCCTTCCGCACATGTTCTGCACGTACGTTGTCCGCCAAGTCAGGTAGTTATATGCCCACAGTCAAACGGTGTGGCAAAGGGACAAAAAGACCCGATGCCAAGAACAAAGGCTGTACGGGAGAGGAAGATAAGACAAGACAAGCGATGACGCCGTCCCGCCGCGAGAAAGCCAATCCAAGGCCTCCAAGAAACAACAAAACAAATACTCAGGGATCGAAAAGCCATCGCTGGTTGCTTTAGACAAATGAAAGGATTAGAATAGTTGTCGTGTCTGGTGGACACTATTTGGTCGAAGCTGTTTCATCGTTCTCACAAGGTTCTTCTTTCTGTGGGATTCTGCCATCGGCCGACGAGAATTTGTCCATGGAAGGGAGCGTGGTGCCGGTGTAGAACAATTCGTCATCTCTGGCTACGTCTGCAGATGTCCGCTTGCTAGACACGTCTATACCAGAACTCAGAGGACTACGCGGATGAGAACCAGGCTGGGCTGTGACTGCCGAGTTCAAGGTCACCATGCTGGCTGTTTCTGCCTCCTTCTTCAAGCTGAATGGAAGTGCAATTCCGTTCAAAGAGGGACGTTTCCCCGCAACTCCAGTCTCGACAACATCCTTTGGACTCGGCAGGTCGGCATTGTCTGCTTCTTGTTCCTTACGACGCTCGCTTACCTCAGCTACAGGAACATCCTCCGCCAGCACTGGATTTTCTGTCTGACGTTCATCAACAACGGTGTGCCGCCGATGTCGATTCCTGTCTCCACTCGCTGCTTCCGGTGATCCCGGCTGCTGAGACTTAATATCTTGATAAGACCGTGCACCTTCGCCCTCGTCTCCGGTGACGTCCTCTGTCGTTGGCATCTTATCAACCTCTTTTGCGCGCTCAACGGTGAGCTCATCATGCTTGGACCCCCAAAGAGACCATAAGGCCAGACCGATGCTCTTGGTCCTCTTTTCCACCAAATCCTCCTCGATCAATCGTCGACCGACGAGGGCTGTTGGTGGTGGGTGTTCGTTATCTCCAAGATCTTGAAAACCTTTGACCATATCCTTGACGATTTGCTTGTGAACCTTAGTTTTGGCGGACGAGTACTTCTGGTTCCATTGATTTCTCTTTTCTAACCATCGCTTGACTGTGTCCGCTTTTACCACCCCAATTTCAGACATAGGCATGCAGCAACCTGGTAGGTCCGTCTCGGCAGCTAGAGGAAGAGTCACGCCATGAC
The DNA here is from genome assembly GCA_000709145.1 of Balansia obtecta B249. Lineage (NCBI taxonomy): Eukaryota > Fungi > Ascomycota > Sordariomycetes > Hypocreales > Clavicipitaceae > Balansia > Balansia obtecta. The sequence goes on from JFZS01000080.1 coordinate 11,504, forward strand.
GAGTAACTCGTTGACGAATCATGTGATTCTTGAACGGGGGCAAGGGATCGCCAGCTTTACCAACTTGTCCTGGCTCCGCATTGTCTATTTGGCGACTCTCGTGTGCCCCGTCTTGCTCACTTGTTCCATTCTCCGTTTCTGTCGCCGAGCTGGAAATGACGGATATTTCGTCATCGACCAGGATTTCTATCCCTCTCTTCTGGGCCCGTGCAAGCGCCCAGGCACCAAATTGAGCAACAGATCTGTACATGAATTTGGCAGGTCTCGTGAAACTGAGCGTCGGCGCGACGTGGCACAAATCATCCCACACTTGGAGTTGAACATCGGTCGGCTTGTATTTTTGCAGCAACTCCTGCTCTTGTTTCGATAATGAATCTAATGGCGGTGCATATTTTAAAGGATTCGCACACTTATGTGCCAAGAAAATTTGTTCGTCTCGCAGGAGTTCGCCGCCGCCAACCATGATCAACAACGGCGGTAAGCCTCCCAAAGTTGTCTGCATAATCGGACTGACGAGCGGGTGATTGAGTAGTGCATTCGTTGTGTATAACTAGGCATCATGAGCACGGATCTCGTCTAGCCTGAGAAGAAATTACTGACCTGTATCTGATCCTTGATTGTCAATGGTTCCCCATCAATAGTTACGGTAAGATACTTTGCCGCAACTGTCTCATTGCCAGCTAAGTCGCCCAGCTTTTCTGCATCAGCTGCATTGCCGCGCTCGAGGTTGGCTCCGTTGGTAAGATTCCCACCCGCTTTAGCATTCGTAGTGTTCTTCATTTTGTTTGTCTGTGTATTTGCTTGGCCCCGAAGGATTTCGATGTCGTCATCATTTGGAGGGGGCCAAGCTCGGGAAGGTTTATGATGGAAGCCACACTGTGGAAGATAATCCAATGATGCTTCGGACCCTACGCTCGGAAACGAATGAGTCAAGTCCACCCAGGGGCTAAGCAGTATGCCCCCAGCAGGAAGGGGTATTTTCTGATCTCTCAATATGCAGAGCATGGATAGAACCATGCCTCCTCCGGCGGAATCCCCGGCCAAGACGATGGTGCTGGGATCTTGAATGGAAAGCAGATACAGATAAGCTGCCAAGCAGTCTTGCAGACCGCATGGGAAGGGAAATTGGGGGGCAAGACGATATTTTGGGGCGAAAACACGAGCTTTCAGCTTGCGAGCATGACGCTGCAGCTGATATCTATGCTCGTCAACGCTTCCAAAGAAGTAGGCGCCGCCATGAACATAGAGCATGACGCGTCTGCCGGGATCATCAATGGTCTTTCTAGCGTTATAATGAGCTTTCATTTCGATCCATTCGCCCTCGAGCGTGGTGTTTGGCTTTCGCCACTGCCACCATTTCGAGCCCCCGACTTGGGCTATTCCATCTGTGCCAAGTTGGTCTTGAATCAACTCGGCGGATCGGCCGACATGTTCCTCTGGGATTTTCGCGATCTCGGTTCGTATCCATTGCGGACATGGCACCCACTGTGAAGAAAATGCTTGAAGCTCCTCTACAGTATGGCGTGACGCAAATTCCAAAAACGATCGGATGAGATGGAGTCCTTCGTCGTAGGACAAATGTGCGGTCGGTCTATGCTTCAAGGGCTTCCGTTTGAGATACTGTAGGAAGACCGTTCGTTCCAATGCTGTCAGTCAATTACAAATGAAAGGACTCAATCAGCCGTGTGAGCCCGTCGCGCGACGACAACGTGCTCAAGGGGAGGGCATGGAGAGATAGAGATGCATTCGTACATGAGAAAACAGCGTTGAGACTACCGTAGGAGTCACGGCCAAGGAGACCGACGTGGTGCTCAGTTTATGCATAATGGAGGCGATTATGGATAATGCTATTCATGATCAAGCATGCAATTCCAATATATAGACGAATCTGGAAGGGAAATACATCACCTCGCATCAGAGGAACGAGATGGAGTGAGACCCTTTTTTTGTTGCACGGGCTAGATAGTACAATAAATACCGACCTGGCTGTTCAACCCGGTATCTGGCCCCACAGCACCCTGGCTCGAGCGCGCGACGTCAAGCGACCTCTGGCGTCCTTCATTATCACTATCGCCGGCCGGAATTTGACTTCACAACCCACGTCCGAGGGAACCGGGTCTCAGTCAAAAAGTCCGGTCGGCGACCATCCCTAGTAGGTATGTGACGGGCTCGAATTTAGCAAAGCTCAGCAGAGTTGCTACCGATGTGAGACGCGACGTCCTTCTTTGTACCGAAGATGCTTGCCAGCACGCCTTTCAGAATGTGAACTAGACCCTACCCAGGTGGCGCAATGCAGTGTGAGTTGTGATGCTGCTGACAAGGGTCCTGCTATGAAGGTCTTGTTTTGCTGCTGATAAAGTTACTGCTAAAGGTCTTGTTGCCTGATGAAGGTCTTGTTCCTGACAAAGGTCTTGCTTGTTACTGGCAAAAGGTCAGGACCTGATAACAAAGGTCTGACAGGAGACTACCGGCAGTCACGCCTTGGCACCTTCCGGCACAGCTTTGCTTAATTAATAGAAGTAGCCTACAGAGGGCCTCACTTCATTGGTGGACAATCCCTGTTGTCATTGGTGGGAACCACCTCGTATTGAGGAGATGGAATGCATGATGTCATGTGCGTGGGACTTTTGCCCGGCAACGTTGGTCCCTTATCGATATCAGTGTATGCTGATTGGCCATGAGCTGCATGCTCCGCTTTACAATCAGACACCAAGAGTGGCAGGAACTGTCAAAAAAATTTTACGAAATGTCCGTCCTCGCGCATAGCTGCCCCTCCAAAGGCCGAAGTATATTAAAAGCGAAAAAAAAGAAAAAAAATTTCTAGCAGCTAAACGCAGATACCATGGCTGCTTCGACCGACGGCGCCGAGCTTCCATCAGCAGGTATTGAACACACCTGAGCTTGTACGATAAGCCGGACGCAATGCTAACAGGAACTCCCCCCCCCTCTCCCCCTCCCCCAAAGAGGAGCGGCAGACAAAATTTGAGCAAGCCGTCGCCTACTCCCTTCATCTCTGGCCTGCGTTGACCCTCGCCGTACAAAATGGCTGGGGCGGGCCGGATTCCGCCGACAAGCGTGACTGGTTTGCTGGTGCGATCGCCGAATTGTTTCCGCCGTTCACGGATGCCGCGCCAGGTCAACAGAGAAGCAATATCGAGGAGCCCGATACCGAGTACGTCGAGACCGTCCTCCTCCAGATCATGAGTGACGAGTTCGAAGTCAACACCGACGATGATTCAAGTTTAGAAGTTGCCGAAAATATTATTAACGCACGTGTCCAATGCGCCATGGGACAATTCGATCATGTAAATCGGCTATGGGAGCGATTTCAGAGCCTAGGAGGGAAGAGCGTGGGTGCCATGTTCAAAAAGGCTGAGGATGCGAACCAAGATACAGACTGGGAGTCTGATGACACGGAAGACGGCGACACTGACGAGGGGGCTGCTGACGTGGATATGGCAGATGCTCCTGCACCCAAAGAAAAGCCGGCGCCTGAAGTGGATGAAGACGGCTTCACGAAAGTAACTCATAAGAGGAGGTGAATTCGACATACTCATAAATCGCACTACCGATCGCCACGAACCAAAAAAAAAAAAAAACAGCGCATGCGTACAAATCTGTGCTACCAAACAACCTTCCGGGAGTAATTGGGACTCAAGGACTGAGTCAGAACGGTGACAAACTGTAACGCAATCCTAGATTGCTGAGCCAGCCTGACGAACGACGGAACTCGAACTATTCCCAATCATCATCACTATCGTCTCCCTTCTTTGACTCTTTAGGGCTGCTCGGCGCCTGACTAGCTTTACCCGAGGCAGCTCCAACGACATCGTAGCTCGCCTCGCTATCCGCCTGAGATTTTTCGTCGTTGGATTTTTGGGATTCGGTCGGCTTGAGAAGGCCATCTGGGCGCTGGATGGTTGTGGAAGACGCTGCAGAACTAGTTGGATCAACAGTTTTAGTGTCTGTTCCCTCTGTGGCTTCTTCCTCTGAATCATCATCATCCCAGCCAACTTCGTCTTCGGTGGAGGCGGCTAGAAGCGGAGAAATGTCAGCACAATTGGACATCTGGTCACGGGGATGGCGTTGCATAGAAGGCTCACCTTTCAATAGATCACGTCGTCTCGATTCAGCTGTTTCAATGCCATGTCTAAGAAAATAATACCGTTTCCAGAAATCGACATAGGAAACCTGGTCAGGAACAAGCTTCTCCATCGACACCCTCAGTTCCGGGTATTTGGCAAGATCAGTAGCAATTTCGTCCGTGGTTTTCTCTACATCAAACTCCTTGGTCCACTTGTCGAACTCGTCGCCTGCAGGATCGCTGGTGAAGCCCTCGGTAGATGTGTGAATGACATGCATTTGGGCATCAAAGCGAGACGTGTGGATGACGCGCTTGCCATGCGCATCTTTACTCTCAAAGAGGACCGTGGATCCTTTCGAAGACTCCTCCGGGGCGGCAACGCTGATGGCATCGCGAAGAAAGTCCCGGACATTGCCACCGAATCGAAGCAGAGCCTCGTCAGCAGCGTCTTCGGCTCTTTTCAGGTCTCTGAGGCGCTTGGCAGCTTCTGCTCGAAGGCGCGACAAAACTGTCTCGGATTGTTCGGTAACATCGCCCGATGGGTCCGCCCTGGTCTTTGTGGGTGTAGACTGTGTATCGTCGCCGTCGTGTGCTCCCTCGGCGGGCACTGCTGTGTTCAAGGAAAGTGATCGTGTTCGGTTGATCAGAGACTCTCTCAGGCCCGTGAAGCCTTTGGTGGCATCTTCCCCCACTTCGGCGAGCTCCTTTTGGGCTTGAGCATAGACGGATTCACCCTGTTGCTCCAATCAGCTTCGATTCACCAGCTCGGGTGCTTGTCGCCCAATGAACTTGCCTGCTTCATGACGTTTCCGAGAAAACCACCAATCTTCATGCCCCATGCGCTTGAGGAGATTGCTTTGTAGGCGTCCTGCAAGTCGTCGTTTAAAGTTGACTCCTCGACCTCCGGTTTTGATGTCTCGTCGGACTCCTCCCTATCCTTGGGATAGGCTTCCTCCTGAATGTGATCATAGGCAAGATCCATCTTTGGCTCGAGGGATACACAAACCGAGGTTCAACGGGCTATCTGGTGATCTTGTTCGTCTTGAATATGCTGTTCGTTGTAGCGTGCAGTTCATCTACCTAGTAACGATCAGGAGATAACCGGTTGGTGGGGTCCGCAGCCAGTCGCCATAGCTCGCCAACACACGTGACACCGTGACGCAGCATGCCGCGAATTCCCGGCCGACGAAAAGTGACGCCGTTCAGATAGTCAATCGCTGGTGCAGTGTTTTGTTCCTTTGAATCGCGAAACACCAGCAAGCGATGATCCGATGGCCTTGTTCATTAATTCCTAGCTACCAATATAGTGTCACGGCCTTGATCTCGATGGACCAGAAAGCACGCAAGCGCCTACTATTTAAACCATAAGCTCTTGACAGTATTGGGAGTAAGCGGGCCACTTGCAGGGAGATGACCAATCATGACCTATAGGGCTCCAAGGTTACTTTAGTTCGATGTAAACGGTAGCCGACGATGAAAAGTACTAGCGATCTAGTCGTGTACAAGTCCCTACATCACACACAATGCAGCCGCGCCTTGTCTTGATGGGTTTCGAGTGAGGCTATTCTTATATGCATTTGCTTCCCTTGGATGAAGAGCTGTTCGCTATAAATACTCATTCGACAAGCCAATATTATCCTCTGAGCAGGTTATTGTAAAACCATTGAATATTTATATGGGCTCTAAATGCTTTTAGCTGCTGTTTGTTTTTCTCAAGGGATGTACGCGGCTTGTTATCGAAAGACATCCCTTGTTAACGCTGTTGATAGGGGTGGAATCCTCCATGGTTTCGTAATATTGCAGCAGGCCCGGGACTCGGCATGGAAATGGCAAATTCCAAGGGTTCAAATCACCCGGTCAAAGTATTAGGTTGTTTATTCTTGGTCTACTCTGCAGCTAATCTTTCTTGGACCATGTCTCTTTGCCAACTTGCTAGAAAATCCTGGGGCAACGGGCAGCACAAGGAACAGGTCGTGGTCAAGATTGCACACGCAAGTACACGATGATTGTGACAATCTAAACGGACATGATCCGGGTGTTCTGCCGGGTGTACTTACCAGCCTATCGTCGTTTGTTTAAAGAAGCTCTATTGGCACCATTGGGGCAAAACCAAGACAAGGTTTGGTCTTGAATCAACAATCACATGGTCTCGTGGGAACAGATTGATGCCTAATAGATCCGCACACATCGAGATGCCCCATCGTCAACTTAATTACAAGCAAATCTAGCCCTTTCTACGATCCACTTTCTGCTTACTCGGAAAGAAGTCAATTGAGTGGGTTTCGCCTGTAACACCGCGTTGTTTTGATCTCCGGATTTGGTGTACCGCGGGAGCAGAAAGCATAATGGGGAAAACTACATCAACATTTTGCTTCCATAATCTTCCAGGTGCAGAGGTCGTGGTTGTCCTGCCTGAAGACTGGCATTCTGTCACAAGTCCCAAGATGGCCACTTCGATTTCCCAGCACTTTGGCCTAGATGATGCACTTGACCAAGGCATGGCATGCACGGCATGTTCTGCGTACCTCCTCCAAAGATCTATGACGTCAAGCCGCAACGATGGAGCCCCTTGCAAACGAACTAGTGGGTTCGGGCAATTTTGATGGAGACGAGTTGTCATGGCATGGTCAAATTACACGACGGGCGATGAAACCTTGTTTTGCACAAACTGCAGCCCCATGTCGTCATCCTCTCAACCTGCACCGCCATGGCCCGCGGGTGTGACATCTCAGCCGTGTGGCTGCGGGGGCCAAGCCAGCTCTGACGTCGATTGCGAATGTGTTGTTCACGATGCACACGGCTGCTCCTGATGCCGGTGCCATGGATAGTTTCCCATGCCACTGTCCTGATCTGTGGTGAATAGTGGGCACTTTAAAGAAAGCCGCTTGAGTACCTGGATGGTCGTCGTAGCTCTCAACTTTGTATATAAACCCACAACCTGCCTTTGATATCATCGACTCTTCTCCTTCATCATCTCAATCCGCATGTTCACAAACACATTCACACACTACTAAAGAATTATTCCGGTCGTCTCTTCAGCACCATATACACTATACACGACTATAGATCACAATGGACAAAGTCAAGCAAACCGCCAACTACGTCTCTGAGTCCGTCCAGGGTGCCTTCTCCGGTGCCAGCCACGAGGCCAACAAAGAAGTTGCCAAGGACGGCAATGTCGATGCCAGCACTCGGTATGTTCATTTGCATGCGCGGGACCAGACGTCCCTGAGTATGGATTGTGTCGACTAAAACGACTGTACGACAGTTTGACCGCCGCCAAGGACGCCATTGGCGACAAGTTTGAGCAGAAGGGTCACGACTCCAAGGCCGAGGTACACAAGGAGGCTGCTAAACACTAAGACCACTACTATCGAATGTAACACAAAGATATTCGTTGATTGAATAACGGGACGAATGGCCAAAGGAGTTTCACGGAAATGCGGATTAAATGTTTATAGAAAGCGAGAGCTTCCTACATACCCTAGTTGTATCTCCGGATAGAGAATTGGAGACGAGAATAAACAGAACCTTTTCGAGTCTTTTGCAGAGAACGCTGCGATGATGCACAGATGTCTGGTGCTCAGGTTCTGACCATGACGGTGTTTGTACAATGCCATGGAGGAAGATTGTGCCATGCCTGAGATTCATCAATTGCGTGGTAACGACGTCTAGCCACCAAGTTGTTGAAGAACAGTTAAATCCGGAATAGCAGTGAAAGACATGAAATTTATCGGATAGGGCACATGTGCTCCTAGGCCTGCCCTAAATAAAAATAAAAAAAAGATTAAAAAAAAAAAAAAAAAAGAGAGAGAGACGAGAGAGAGAGAGAGAGAGAGTTGTTCCAGCGTCATGTGCAAGGGGCGAGGACGCTACATAGGACGCTACACACCTGGGACATGAAATGTCATGCATGCATGGCGTAGGAGTGAATATCCGCCTGGTTTTGCCGGTGATTGGGTGCCGCAGGGACCCACACAATCCCTGGTATACCCTGGTACCTAAGGAGGTGCCAGTTGCCAAAAGCCAGGTGCCAGGTGTCAGATATTATTATGCGGGCACATCATCGGCCCATACCCCGCCCTCCAGCTTACAAATGCAGCCTCAACGTTTACGCCTCCACGGTTGACAGCCATGACATCCGTACTCCGTAGCACCTATTAGCCAACTCACACATTTGCCGTGTCCGTCAAGACAGAGCCGATTAAGCCTGCTTGCGTCCATGCTCTTGTGACCCAGGCCGCAAATTCTTCCTTCGTCTTCGCTCTGTTACCAAACGAGGGCCCTGCAACGTAGCTGGGCTGTCTGACACAGCTCGTTTGCCAGCTCGCTCTCACGCCTTTCTTTCTTTCTTTCTTTCGTCCCCGTTGCTCCAGACACGCAAAGTTTCAAAAACTTTGGTTCTGCTCTGTATTTTGCCTAGCCTTGCTCTGCCGTTCATTTTCTTTTTTTTTTTTCATTTTTCACTTTTTCGCTTTTTCTGTTCTGGTGGCAGGCGGGCCTCACTGTATCCCGGACCAGGGTGGTAAATCCGCGCTGCTTAAACTGAGCCCTCGACTGTGCGCCCCCCAACGCCCTTCGGAGATAATATCGATCCCTAGGACCGGCGCACTAAACGTCTCGGACCTGGACTCCATCGTCGACCGGCAAACTCTAGGCTCGCACCTTCCTCTATTCCCGCACGTGCCTGTCTTCCTCGTCGCGACCTTCTTCGCACCATAGAAGACCTCGTTTCCGCGATGGCCTCAAGCGGCGACAATGGAGGCGGGTCTGTGCCACCCAGCTTCTTCTTAACTCCGCATCAGCAGGGTCTGCTCTTCGCTGCTCTCAACACCAACAATCCATCCAACGCCACATCGCCGACCGCCAACAGACTGATGCTGTCCCCCAACTCTCTGCAGAGCTCCCCGAAGCAGAATGTAGATGGGGCCGGCGTCCAAGAAAGCCCGTACTTGGACAGCTATGATTATGACTTTGGCGACTCTAGCTTTGATTTCTCCTTTGCCAGCATTGGTGACGAGCAAGCCAACATGACAAGTCACAATCCTGGCACCGTGCAGTCTGACTCGACAGAGGGCGAGGCCCACGAGAAGCGAAGTCATCCAGATGACGAGGACGATGGCAGCCCAGGCAACGGCTCCAAGAGGCGGGAGAGCACAGAAAAGTTTGCCAAGAAGCCGGGTCGAAAACCGCTCACGTCAGAACCAACATCCGTAAGTTGCCAGTGCCTAGAAGGCCCAGTACAAGTTGGTTGGCGTGTGTTGATGCCGTCCCCGTCTCGCTGACTCAGAATCACAGAAACGCAAGGCACAGAATCGAGCTGCTCAGCGGGCCTTTAGGGAGCGCAAGGAAAAGCATCTCAGGGGTCTGGAAACAAAAGTAGAAGAATTGGAGAAGGCCTCGGAGACGACCAACCATGAAAACATCAAGTTGCGGGCTCAAGTAGACCGCATGACTGTTGAACTCAACCTTTACAAGCAGCGCCTGGCGCTCATGTCGACCAAACCTGCACCAAGAGAGAAGATGCCTTTTGGCAGCGCTGGACTCGGAAATGTGAGCGACGTCAACTTCCATTTCGAATTTCCGAGATTTGGGGCTCTCCCCGGACCGCCCGTCAGCCCTCCGCAAAATGAGCAGAAGAGCAGCCCTGCTCACAGCCTCGGCAGTGAGAGTAAATCACCGACCTCGACTCTGCAGCAATCAAAGCCCGGCGATTTCCCCAAGTTTGGCGGCATGTTTACTCCCCCAAGGAGCGGCTCAGCCCACATTGCCTCTCGCACCAGTGTAGACTCGGTGCCCTTCAGCGTCGCAGCCGCCACGAGCTCGCCGTCCTCATCGTCCAACTCCAACACAGGGGGCCCGAGTTCGTCGTGCGGCACATCCCCCGAGCCCTTGACACAGTCCCCCATGGGATTCAAGCCCCTTGACACCCTCACCACCATCGGCGAGGAGCAATCCGCCCCCGCAGCGAGCACCACCCAACCGTTCACCCAATACGCCGCCAAAGTCGACATCGGGAGCCCGAGCTTCGACTGGCTCGTGCAGCAGAACGGCGGCGGCAGCTTCGACCCAGAACTGTTCGGCGACTACCGAGAGCCGCAGGAGAACGTGCTCTCGAATGCCTCGTTCGACGACTTCCTCTTCAACGACGGTCCGGACGCCGACTTCTTCACGCCCTTCAACGCCGCCCCGGCCGAGCCGGCACCCAAGAAGGACCTCATCGCGCAAATCGACGCTCAGCAAAACGCCATCGAGAACGACGCCGACAAGAAACCCGGCGTGCGCTGCAACGAAATCTGGTACGTGACGCGGCATGACGCACACAAGACACCCGTCCATGCTAACACCCCCCGTTCCAGGGAGAAACTACAGGAGTTCCCCAAAGCCCGGAGCGGCGAATTCGACCTCGACGGGCTCTGCTCCGAGCTCACGAAGAAGGCCAAGTGCTCGGGCAGCGGCCCCGTCGTGGCCGAGAAGGACTTTGACTCGATTCTCAGAAAGTACATGGGCAAAGACGTCCAGGCAGACGGCATGGGCGACAAGCTCGGCATCACCATCAAGGCAGAAACACCAAACGGCGTGACCATGCCCTGAAAAAAAAAAAAAACCCATTTAGGCGGTGGCAAAGCGCACGTCGTGCCTAGAGTAGCGGAGCATGGCGTTGATTGGTTATTTGTAAATTGGCTCCGGGTTTAGGAAAGGAACATGGGCGCAGGGTTTCGTGGGAAAATTGGTCGTGGACCGGCACATTGGGCTCTTCGGTACAGATTGCGCTGTAGGAATTCTGCGTGGCGCCGACGGTGGACAGTTTTGTCATATCTAGTGTACGCTTTGGATCTATTGCAGAATGGAGCTGGTATTGCTGTATGTTGGATATGGACGTTGTTATCGATTATGCTACGTTACCTTGACTCCCAAGTTTGCCTATCAGATTACGATGGAGGAACTCGCCCTGTTCACTTTCTTGCTGTCAGTGCACTGGGTCTGCCGTCCAGATTTCAAGTTGAGCACTGCAAGTTCACGGGCTACCCAGGGTGGCCGCCTTATAAGTCTGCATTCGCCACAGCTTAAAAGCATACCGGTCACCACCAAAGTTGCGAAACCATGATATGAAATGGATTTGTCTATCCGCGGCATCGCCGCCTCGTACCCATCTACATAAACCCCAAGCAATAGCGCCCCCCCCTTCGCCCCGAAGAATAAGGAAAAGAGAAAACCAAAAGCAGAAATCATACAAATTTATCCCATAATCTGTACACCGAGATCTGAATCTGAAAATAAAGTGTCTGTGTTTCGATGCGCTGCCCGTGCAAAGGAGGAAGTAACACCAGGTATGTCTGAGACAAGTGATGGAAATAACTACATCGGAAAAAGAAAAGGGAAAAAAAAAAAAAAAAAAAACCACCGGAAAAAAATCCTCACAAATATATCTGGATATATATGTTAGAGGGCAACAGGACAGATCGAAGTACCTATTCATAGATAAGTGACAGTTGAGGTAGGAGAAAGAACAATCAATGTAAAGTGGCGGCGCTGCTGTTGTCTATGTACCAAGTCAGCTCATTTCGTTGTCTCCAAAGTTATCCATGTATGCAATGCGACAATTCTGGTCATGTCGCTAATAATTCCTCGGCTCGAGTCGTCACCGGATCGCAGAGGTATATGTCACTGCAGTGTGACTTTTGTTGGTCGCGGCTCTTAGACCGACGCCTGATTATCCCGACTTCAACAACTCTGGTACTTGAATGCAATTGCAATCTCAGAACGAGTTGTTGTTGAGCTGAGTGCGCTCTGTTTGCGGAGTCGGCAAGAGGTACAAGGCCCCCCAAGTTATGACGTTGCGGAGCTCTTCGAACCAAGACATTATTGATTGTGCTTTGGACGCGCAAGCTTTCGTCCAGGTTGACACATACGCGCCGTCGCCGTCGCCGTCGCCGTCAATGTGATCGAGGTTACTGATCATCAAAAGGTCCATGTGGTAACAGACCGCCAGCTCTACCAGGGTTTGGTGCGACGGGGTCGTCTCCTAGCTAATCACCACTCTGGCACCTTCTTTGCCCAAGACACCTCGTTCCTTTGGTCTGGGACTATTGTTTCTGCCTCTCTTGTTCTTCAAAAAGCCAAACATTCCACCTGAAGTTTCCGCTTTCGAGTCAGCTGGCGTACTTGCGTCTGCGGGAAGCGTCGTGTCCTGTCGAGCAAGCTCTGACCAGCTGCCACCGCCATCCAAGGTCACTTGCATACCACCAGTTGGGCTGACTACCCGATTATGCATACTCGGCGCTGGCCGGGTAAGCCACTCACTACGATAGGGAGGCGGGGGCGGTGCAGGGCGCGTTGGATGGTCTTGCCTACTACGGTCAGACGTCGAGCTTGCTTCAGGCGTTGCAACTGTTGAGGATCCTGTTTGCATCAATGCACCACCGGCTGGGATCGCTGTCGCCCCGTCTCTTTTGGGCGCGTGTGATGCACGATTGGACAATGCAGTGGATGCTGGGTCTTCGCTCGCACCGCAGGACGCCTCGGTAATTCTGCAGCATGCATGTTAGTTGTGATGCGCCATGTGATTCAGGGGAGTGGTCCCCTCGTGAATGGTGTGGCCATACTTCTTGTACGCGGCCAAAGTGTAGTCGAACGGTCGAAAATCTTTCTCGATCATGCGATACAACTCCTCTTGGCGGATCTCTTGATCTGTCGCATCTTCCTTTAATCGTTCACGAGGCTTCTGCCGTCTTGCTCTGGCTTCCAGCGGAGCCTCCTCCAGGAGTAGCTCTTCCAAATCGTAGGTAGCATCAAAATTAGTCTTGTCGGACGAAGGTATAAAAATAGGTTCTATCTGCTTCTGCTCGAGAAGGTCGAAGTCAATCGGCTTGAAAAAATCGTTATATATGAAGCTCTCCCAGGTTGCTCCCATCCGAGTTTGCGGATTAGAGTCCAAGGCTGCTTTAATGGCGTAGAGACATGTCAAGGACACCGGTGGTTGCGTTACCGGATATCGTGGGCTGGAATTCTGAATCTGTTGGCTAAGAGTCGACTCGTTGCTGCCTTCGAAGGGTCGCTGAAGGGGGAGGTAGTTAGACCTGCTTTTACCCTGATCGTGTACAATTGCGTCGGTTGCCAGGACAAAGGCGGGAAACGACTGAGGCACAGAAAAAGCGCGGCACGTACCTTGTTGTAAATGCATTCATAAAATAATACGCCAAGTGACCACCAATCAGCGCACACATTATACCCTTTTCCCGAGTATACTTCAGGAGCCAGATATGCCAACGTTCCTGATTTACTTGTGAGAGCTCTCCCGGGAACAACGTCTGACGCAACGTTCTACATAACTTGTTAAATTAACCTAAGGATGATTGCGACGTGTGTTTAGAGCCGGTCGGTAAAACTTACAAAATCCGTAAGGTGCACATGGCCATCCGCATCCAACAAAACATTGTCAGGTTTTACGTCGCGATGTATAATATTCTGACCGTGAATATATCTCAGGGCGCAGCCCAGTTCGGCAATCCAGAATCGGACGGCCTCTTCGGTAAATGTCTTTCTTGAGATATGGAATCGCAAATCGCCGCCGCTCATCAAATCCACTACAAGGTACCTAAATCGACCAAGGATTAGCAATTGCGAGCACTCACGTTGGCCAATAGGGGCCCAAAAAGGATGGCTCCCATACATATATTCAATGTCTTGAAAACTGTATCGCAAATTGCAAATAAATGGATGATTGACGTGTTCGAGCATTCTGCGCTCACGAATGATATTTCGCACGCTTTCGGATTTGACGACTGGTTTGGCAATCACATCAGCACTCCGTATCGACGCGGAAGAGGCGCATTGCTGCCGGGTCATGCAGCCAAGAAACAAGAGACAAATGTCAAAAAACCAGCGCAGACGCCATGACCTCTTGTCGTGATGATGGCCAGTACCTTCATCTTTTCTTATATATTTTAGGGCGAAGGAAAGGTTGGTATCTTTGCGCTCGACGATGCGAACTTTCCCAAAAGCGCCTCGGCCAACAACTCGAAGAAGACGGAAGTGGTTCAAATTCACTATGACATTTGCTTATCAGCACTCTTGTCCAAAGATAGGCTATACACAGAACGGTAAATCACATGGACCGAGTATATTTGCAAGCGCCAGGTATGAATTGGTTCATCATGAGCAAAGCAGTGCTGATACGAAGCGCTCTCGGCCTTCGCAAAGAGAAATGCGAAAAAGAAGAGGGTTCCGGGACGTAACGTATTCGAGCCGATGGGGAGAAACCTACCTTCGCCGTTGAAGTCGGCGGGCTTCCCTTGACCGTTGCCCATGCTGCTGGGCTGGTTGCGTAGAGAGGGGGGGGGGGGGGGGTAAGACGACCGAGGGGAATTATCTCTGTCGTAAAGCCAGAAGCATGCTGGGTATTGAAAGCCTGGTGGACTGCGGGGTGGCTGATCGGGACGACAAGTTCGAGCAGCTTGGATCGAAGCGGCCGTTGGATCTGATTTAGGACGTCGAATTTATCGCCTTGCACCGCAAGGCTCGTCCAAGATACGTGGGGTGCACAATTCGAGAACAACCGGAGTTTGTGAGTGCTGAGGCTGCAAGCGGGGGGGGGGGGGGGAAGGTTTTAAAGAAGGCGACTCAGTTGCTGTAGTATATCTATGTTCACTGCAACAATCGCAACAGCGCCGGGGCAGGAAAGATGTCGTGACGGGGCCACCGCTGAGGGATGTCGACGGGAAGTTCAATTGCGGAGCAAGTATTTAATCAAAGGTTGAGTGAGGGTCAGACGTGTCTGCCGGCAAACGCCCTCTTGCCGCTTGGAAGGCTGCGAAACAGGGAGGACCGAGAAAAAAGTCAAAAAAATCAGAGTCGAAACGAAAGATTAGAGGTGGAGGATCGGAGCGGAGGCGAGGGCCATGTAGATAGTATTCAGCAAAGAAAACGCCAACGCCGAGTGGGAAGATGGAATAAATATCGTGATGGAGCAGACAGACGGTTGCAAAAGGCTGAGATGGTCTATTCTTCCACCTGTAGTTTGTGTGACATGATGCCAGTTCAAGTCTCTGTAGGTACCTGCCTGGTGGGCAGACACCCCGGGAGGTACCCAGATACACAGGGAGGTAGGTATATAAAGTACTGGGCACATATGGCAACCTCTGGGATAAGCATGTGGGCCAGTGCACAGTACCTATGGCCTGACCTGCCGAGGTACCGCAGAGCGTACTGTACCATGGCGCGCCAACCCGGTTCATGGGGGAAAGGCATGTAGACTAAGCTGTTGTATGACAGTACAGACACAGTTAGAACTCTCTAGATGCACAAGGATTACGAACTTGTCATACAATCGATGGTGGGCTGATCAGGGTCTCTAGGATCGGGTTGGCACGCGATTGTAGGTAGTACCTGGTTTCGGATCGGCACCGGAGCAAACGGAAACACGAGGGCCGTCATGTACAGTCTGGCGGTACCGCCTTGGGTCCGAACCTGAGGTACATGGTACCTAGGAGGTAGTGAGCACACCCCGCTGTAGGTACGTATCGAGGTAGTTTTCTGGGCGAGTGCCCTGTGAATCTGCACACCAACCTCGCAGCAAACGTAAAGAGGCAACTCCAACCGGGCTGGCCTCCAAAAACATAGATGTAGATGACAGTCCGTCAGAAAGGCAGGGTCCAATTGCTGGGGATATTACATGTACATGTGTCTGCGGTGGCAGATTAGTCCATAGCAAAGAGATTTGGGAGAGGCTAGGTGCAGGAGCGGCCTGCCACCCCTTGCCACGCTGAAACTTCCTGCTCACAAGTTCACCCTCACTAGCACGAAATTGGCAGGAACGAAATCCCGGCCAGGCCACGAGGATAGAGGATAGAGCCAGGGTGGCAGCCAGCCGCGGCCCACTGCTGCCAGCTATGTACCTAGGTACATGCTATGGAGTCAAAGAGTGCGTGGTACCTGCCTCTCTAAGCACGCAGATCCTATCAACTTTACCACATGGCAATTTTGGGGGGGGAGGGGGGTTCGGAGCCGCCAACCAGTCAGGCGATGAGAGAGACGCGACAATAAACGGTGGCTGATGCATGCAATATTACAGACTGTATATTGTCGGCTATTGCCAAGTGCCTGCTGCAGCATTGCCGAGACGCCCCGTCTCCCCTGAGGCATGGAAGCGACGAGGGTAGAGGGTCGAGGGTCGAGGGTCGAACAGGCTTCGAGAAGGTCGACGCCCCGAAACCGCGTGCCCCAGCTGTCGTGGCGCACAGCGGCCCCACTTTGCGGACTCTGTTGCATTACATTCCCAGGCTTGACTACTACGGCAGACACTATTCTCGTTGTCTTTTTCTGTCTGCTCTTTTCTTTTCCCCCACTCCCTCTGTTTATCAAAATAAAACTAATAATAATCAATAAAAAGGAGAATCTCTCGAGGTTGCATTAAGAGGCCAAGGTCAATGCATGCAGAGCAATAATATACATTTCTATTTCGGTTCAGGTCAGTTCGAGGCGAGTCAAGTCAAATCCTGCGTTCAGGACGGCAGCTGATGCATCATGCTCCATAATAATGACCCAGGCAGCGGAAACAACAAAAAAAAAAAAAAAAACCCTGTCCCGGAGCTATTGGAGGGAGACCTTTTCTAGTCTGTGTTCCAGTCTTCACCAACAGAGCCTTGCTATTGCATCGAAATCATTATTAGTCATTGTGCTTTCTATCCTTCCTCTTCTTCTTTCTCTCAGAAACATATAAGTTTTTGTCTACTTCACACTTGGTTGGACTTGGTTGCTAGTTAGTAATCATGTTGTACCAAATCATGATTGTACCTGTGTATGGTGTATTGCAAATGAACTATTGACCCAGCTGGATGCTAGAGTGACTGTTCACTCTGCAGAGAACGCCGATCCAATCTAGCCGGCTTGCCATTTTCGTCCAATCTGTGCCGTCCATCAAAGACTCCCATCAAAGTCGTCTACATCTACATGTCGTACGAACAAATCCTTCAGCCGACGGTTTTTCTCATGCCCTCCTATCTGAAAGGAACATAAACCCCAGACTCTAGGCACGTACCTACAGGAATCGTTTGCCAATCCCTGGTCCCGCTAGAGGGCACTTGAAACAATGCTTTTACGATCGAACAGCGTTTCTAGAATCATTCATGATCGGCATCTAGCAGATACATATGTACTGTGTGCTTGTATCTTCCACCGGACGCGCTGAGTTTCTGTGTCCCATTCCACTAGCAGGGGTTTGTGGAGAAGAGTACCACACAGAAGCCTTCGGTCTTCGAAGAGACGTCTCTATTACCCAGCAGCGGTGAGAGACGAGATAACAACCGTGGCGCAACGAAATGCGCGTTCGCGTGGGCGTGTGGTGTTATGAGGCCAAGCTGCAATCTACCGCTCTGTAAGACGCACCAGCCATCATGACCCCCCCTGATTACCCGATCCTGACTATTCGGCGCTGACTCTAGCAAGGCGACAATGGCCACATGCTTATTACCATTGCCCACACCCCCTTGGCCCTTTGACGCCTTCTCCACCAAGGGTTACTACAGGGCAGCGACTAATGCTGGCAAACGTACTCGGTACGGAGAGCAAATGTATCGATAGCGATTCGACTCAGCATCTTCGACGGAGGATTCGAACTCATCCTACGTCGTCATCCGAGCTCATGTTTCTGTTCCCAGGCCAGATAAACTCAGATGCAGTGGTTGGACATGGGACAGCGTAAATTTCAATTGCGGCCTGTACTCCTAAAAACCATCGATGCGGAGCACACGGACCAGATAACCTTCCCGCGCCCCGTCAAGGATAGTCAGGATTCAGACACGATTTGCGACGTGAGCGCCTCTCCAGATGTTGGGGGCTTGCTTGCTAGGTGCGGCTGTCGTCATTGAGATCCCAGTGCCTTCCTCATGCCCGAAAGCGTCGCTCGCCTGTTTCTCATCTATGATAATCCTGTTTTGTCGTCCAATCTCGGGCCCGCTAAGCAAGGTTCGGAGTAATTGCTCTAGACAGCTCAGTAAGCGTCGCTGCACAGACCGGTTCGAAGCTAGAAACAGGTAGGCCCGGTAGTCATCATAGGACGTAATCAGCAGAGACCGATATCTAGCGTCTACTAGTGAGACAACAATGTGTCCCTCCAGGCGTTCTGTCGGCGAGTCCGATCAAATCTTGAAACGGCGTCGGTGCGGTGGCTGCAAGAATGGAGTAGCAGTGCGTGGGCAGGGACACATCTGCTTTCCTTGGACAGGCAAGGCGTGGCAAACATCCGATAAAACAGCGACGGTGTAGCTAATGGTTGTATGTTTGCAGGTTAGTCGAGAAAATATTCAAAGTTGTTGGGGAAATGTACCTGAGCGTCTGGGCTTTGCAAATGCTAGAGACAAGTTGCCCTCTTTTGTTTTTGTTTTTTTTTGTGTAAATGTGTATGTTTATTCCCCTATCCCTTGTTGTTTCTTCGAGGTTAAATGCCAGAATATAGTAGTGGCATGGGTATCTATTAAACATCATTTAAACTTTGTCATGAGTGACTCTTTCTCTTGCTTCGGTCAGCATTGAGAAATTCTGTACCCATCCACCGGCTCCACAGTAGCGCTACCCCACAGGACCCATAGCTTAGTCAGGTGGGTGGGTATATTCGTGTCGGTCGGGTCGGCTGCTATCGAATTGTTCGCATCTTCATTCTTCCAGCCCCTTCCTTAACCTGGAAGCTGGCAACAACATCAAGTCGGCACGGCTCGGCCATTGATAGCTCGCGGCAGCAACTGAGAAGCCTGCCACGTCTTCTTTTCTGTCCTGGTTACAAGGCGGCACGGCACATCAGGCAGACCATGATGCAGTACACCTTGTTTCCGTTGGCCACCCACTAGAGACGGGCCGTTTCGTCCACGGTAACTTTGGCAACTCCTCTTTTTCAACCTTACCCCTGCGAGAGATGATGATGACTTAGCAATCAAGTTCATTCGCTACATTGAACACGAGGGCGATCTCGGTCGATGATCTAATCAGTACGCCGTAACCACATATTGTCACGACTAAATCTGTAGCACAACGAAGGCATTCCTTGAGAGTACCGGAAAGGAGAGCGGAGAGATCAGCATGGACGTTGGTGAAGACAGACGGGGAGCAGAATGGACGCGTCAGTCAGTCTCAAAGCCCCTCAGCCCTACCTGACCTACATGTAAGTACAACATACGGAGTATCCACACAGACATAGGTCGGAGGCATGGCAAACATGACTGCTTCGTGCAGCGGCACCACCGACATGACATGACTCTGCGAGGTAGGCATTAATGGCTTGCTCGCCTATGCCGAGAAAGCATGTATTGGACCCTTGCCAATGGCGCAACACACAACCTTGATACAAACACCAGGTGAGCCGGCTGAAGCTCCTATCTGTGCGATCCATCCCTCGTTCCTAGTGGTGTTTGACTCAGCGGAGGCAGATGAACCACAAAATGACCTCGGGTGACCAACTAGGTGTACTCTGTAGATGGGGAGGGTTCAACGTTAGCGTTGGGGTCGCAACCAGCGGGTTCTTCAGCACAGGCGGCAGGCTTTGATTCTTGGCAGAAAATGATGCCTGGGTAATAATAATAAAGATACCCAGTTGATGGAATTGTCTGTTATGAAGGAATTGCCAAGGTCAGGCACCCATTACGCGAGGGGCGCCGCGCAGTCAAAAATGAGGCAAGTAGACTGCTTTCAGGACTCGGCAGCTACAGCGTATACCATGGAGAGGAAGAGATCTCTATGCCGAGTATTTAGGGTAGTTTCATCTGGTTATGAAATGCTCATGGTACATGACTGCCCGAGGACAGGGATTCATCATGCCGCAGTTTCCATTGAAGTGTCGATGCGAAATCCGAGAAACCAAAAACAGGCAAGGTCACAACTGTTGCCGCCAGCATCTCGGATCTCGATTGAAGTTAACATACGCTGCCATCAACGGTAAGCAGCAGCCAGACCAAGGAAGGTTCGCTGGCAATGTGTATTCTGTGTAAATTTTCTTTCTTTCTTTCTTTCTTTCTTTCTTTCTTTTTTTTTCTTTTTTCACGGATTCCGCTGGTCAAGTTGATATACCAAGCTTCCTCCCTCGTTTCAGTGACCGTCTTGGGCATGCCTTTTCGAGGGTTGATGGACAATCAAGTAAAAGGCACCAAGCCGATGAATAGTAAGCGTCTTAGCGCCCAGGGTTACTACCGTCGGACCAGATTAGAACAAGTTGGCAAGGCCTCTCTTCCTGTTGGGGCGGCTAAGCTCGCCGTCCACCAGGGACCAACTCCACTGCCGGAGCGATGTTACCTTCCACCCACTTACCTTCAGTCGGGCGCGTCACCTCGAGACAACTGCAGAACCTCAGAGTTGATGTTGCGTGAAATTTTCCCTTTTCCTGTTTGAAAGGGAAAAAATAATAAAATAATAATAAAATAATAAAAAATCCAGCGCCAAAGCCCCATGGTAACCCAGATTCTCGTACTGGAGCCATAGTCACACGGGCAGGATGGCGAGGCCGTATGAGAACAAACTCGCAATCGTCACGGGCGGATCCAGAGGTAGGCAGCTGGCCGGCTCTTTTCACACAACCTGTACACACGCTGACTCTGCTTTCCATTCCTTTGCTCGGCCGGCCGGGGAAACAGGTATCGGAGAGGCAGTTACCAGACGGCTTGCCGCCAAGGGCGCCAACGTCCTCGTCGCGTACACGTCCGCCTCATCGAGAGCGCCGACGGAGGATCTCTGCGCACATCTCTCGGCAGCCCATTCGACAACCTGCCTCCCCGTGCAGGCCGACCTGTCGGAGCCGGTGTCCGCGACGACGACGATCCTAGACGCCGCGCGCCGGCTGTTCTCGTCCTGCGGGGGAGCAGCACCAGGGGCCGACCTCCGGATCGACATCCTGATCAACAACGCGGGCGTGGCGTCCAACCAGGCGCTCAACGACGAGGCCCGGGGCCCCATCACCGCAGACGAGTTCAACAGGGTGTACGCGGTGAACGTGCTGGCGCCGCTGCTGCTGACGCAGGCCGTGGCGCCGTACCTGCCCGCCGACAGGTCCGGCCGCATTGTGACCGTCTCCAGCGTCAGCTCGTCCATCGGGTACCAGGGCCAGTCCGTCTACGCCGGCAGCAAGGCGGCTGTGGAGGCCATGACGAGGACATGGAGCCGCGAACTGGCCGCCCGGGCTACGGTCAACGCCGTGAATCCCGGTCCCGTCTGGGGGGACATGTACGCCTGCGCGGGCGAGAAGTTCTGGAAGATCAACCAGCCGTATGTCGATGCCGCGCCGCTCGCCGAGTACCGCGGGGAGAAGGAGGTGCTGGCGATGGCGGGGGCCGATGCCCAGAGGTTTGATCGCACGGTGAGGGAGGGCATGGGAGGCCGGAGACCCGGCTTCGCGTGCGAGATTGCCGGCACCATCGACATGTTGTGCTCGGAGGAGGCGGCTTGGACGACTGGCAGTGTGGTTTGTGCCAACGGAGGGATGAAGATGACAATTGCTTAGATGTTGCGCGGGAAGAGGGTTCATCTTGGGGTCGAAGGGTAAAACATAATTCAAAACTGGTCGTGTTTGATCATGTTAAAAATGGAGGCTATTATTAAATCAAAAAAAAAAAAAAAGCACGCGTTGTTTAATGCGAAACGTCGCTCCGAGATACCGGAAAAAAAAATTAAATTAGAAATTAGAAGAAACGAAATTCTCGAGCTAGATGTTCACGAAGAGGGTGAAATCTTCTCAACGGCCTTAACAAGAACCTCGGCGAACAGTGTGCCCTTTTCCCAGATATCTTCATGATCGCCGTGTCCTTCTGCCAACTCGACCATAAGCTCATCCGTCTTGGAACCATTAAGACTGTCCCTCATCTTCTCTCCCTGCCTGAACGGTACAAGACTGTCCTCATGGCTCTGAACAAGCACGACATGTCTGCCTTCTGGCCATTCCGTTGCCCAGCTTGCTACCAGAGCCGGGCTGACGAGTGCCCACAGGTCCTTTTCGTCGCCAAACGCGTTTCTCGTGAACTGTGAATATGCCTCAAGGCATTGGCTGTGCCTGCCACCAGGATTCTCAGTCAGCTCCAGCATATCATATAGCCCGTTCAGGCCGAGCACCATCATAGGCGCATCCATGGCTTTGCTGGCTCCCCATCTCCCTGCTGGGTTCATGGCGGCCTGGAAGGCCAGTGTGGCGCCACAGCTATGGCCGGCCAGTATGTAATTGTTTCCAAAGCCAGCGCATTGTTGTAAGAAGGAGATGGCCTCGAGCACGTCTTGGATGTGCTTCGGATGTACCGCATTACGGCTGTGGTCTGACTGGCTGCTGGGACATGTTGGATGATCAGGATACGGCGACAAGGAGTAGCTGACAGAAGCGAATCCGACTGGTGCTTTCCGTGATTCCAACCATGCTGGTGGTAGACTCTTGAGGGTTGGGACGAGCGATTCCGAGGTGACGAGCGGGTCTCGCCATGCTCCTCCATGGATGTATATGATCCAAAGGGTGCTGGAATCCGGAAGCCAAGACGACTGCAGATGCTCCGAGTGCGGCGCGAACTTGCTGGGCACCCAAACATCAAGATGTTGGAGTTGATTCGGATGGAGTACGTAGGGAACTTGCGACTTGTGCCACATGGGCACGGCTAGGTCTAGCCGCTGCTCCCAGGGCCTCTCTGACCATAGATGCGACATGGAGCCCATCTTGTCCTTGTTGTCTGCAGAATTATCGCCCGGTAACAATTCGACCGTCCCAGGTCAAGGGGTGCCGACGCAATATCCGATAAGCGATTCTCACAAACCGATGTCGCTGGCGTCACCCAAGGTGGATAAGACGGCGGTGTTGTTCCAGATTTCGTAGCCTCGATCTATCCTACTGCATTGTAATAGGCCTGCCAGAAGACACTGGAGGAGGCCAAACGAGGGAATGATTGCCGATGAGATTTCCCAGGCAAACCGCGACTGCCCCACGATATTTCTAGTTTTTCGCATCTGAGGGGCGGGGAGGCTCGGAACTAGCTTCGTGATGTATAGCGCCGCCGCGTTAGTGTGTATGGCGGACGCGGCCCGCGCACCAGCACCCGAAGGGCAATTCAGCCGCGCACCACCCGGCTGTCGGACGTGGCGCGCAATGCATGATTTATTGTCTCCATTCGTCAACCAGCCTGCAGTTCTTGGGAAATGCGATAGCGACGGGCGCAGAGCCAGAGGAGCGCCATGCCTGCGGGCTGCCGTTGCAGGTGGGATGCAAAAAGCCTCGTTTCCACACGGCTACCGGAAGGGCCTTCGATTGGGGGGGTCTGCACGGTGTATTGGTATTGACTGACTGCCTCGTAATGCGGGGAGACCGGAGCTGCTTTCGGCTGCTGGGCAAGGATGGGCAAGCACGGGCAAAGCCGATGGCAAAAGTCGAACCTGATGGGCAATTGCATGATTGCTTTGTGTTGGGATGGAGGTGCGTGACAAGTTTACAATAGGCGCGCCCTGGGGAGGGCGTGTCTTGAGGTACCTTGCTATATGTACCATGTACCAGGGTGCCTACCAAGGCGTAACGTATCAGAGCAGGCTCATCAAATCTGCTTCCCCAGAACACCAAAGATTCTGGCTTATCGTCTATGGCTCTGTGGTCCTATGGCTCTGTATTGGTACTTGGTACTTGAACGGTCTGAGTTTCACGTTGCGATTCTACATAGAGAAGGTGCCTCCACGTGCCAGCCCCATTGGGAAGGAAGCAGCCTCCATCTTGCCTGTCAAGTACGTCATCGTCATAGGCACCCCTCCAACTCACACCCCGCCACGACCTTGGCCAAAACAATCCAATTCCGTCACCCACTCCGGCAGCGATACCCATAGCACAACCATGGCTCCCCCCATCGACATAAGCTCCCTCTCCAAAGACTCCAACTCCAAGCACGAGCCAGAAATCATCTCGGTCCTCTCAGACGCCATCAACAAGCTGCCGCCCACCGAGCCCTCCGCCGCGACCACAGCCGGCGAAATCGACAGCCTCTACCCCGCTGGCACATCCGAGGCAGAGGACTGGCTCTGGACCTTCTGGACCATATTTGTCGGCGTCGCCAAGAAGATACCCGCTGATGATGATGAGCGCCAGCAGCTACTCGCTCTGACGGTCGCCAAGCTCAAGAGCAAGAGAGATGACGAGGTCGAGATGTGGGGGCAGAAGACGAGGGTATGGACCGAACTCCCCATGCTGGGACCTGCCATGAGAGACGCTTGGAATCGTGAGTACTGCGCCCCCAAGCCCTACGGGGTGCAAATCACTCTCCGCTGACGCCGTGACGTTGCAAAACAGTATCACCCGACTTCGATGGCTCAGACAAGGACAACTCTTCCGTTCAAGAATGGATTTCCCTCAACTCCTTCGCCGCTCGCCTGTACGGCCTTTCCCTTCAAGACTGGCACAACTTGGCCATCTGGGAGCTGCGCTCTGGCCTGGAAGAGACACCCGAGGATAGGCCGAATGCTAAAGACACGAGGATCGCCACGGCCTACGAGTGGATCATGCATGCTGGCGAGAAGCTGTATAAGCAGGGCAAGGAGGTGCAGGAGCTCGATGCCATGGAGACGCGCGCCTTGAAGCCGGGAAGCCTTTTCAAGAGCGAACACTCTGGTTTATCAACCGAGCGCTGGAACTTTTGGCGGGAGAGGATTGGAGTGTTGGGCGCAGGCGCGGGTAGTGGTGTTGCTAAAGAGAAGGCGCAGAAGGCAGTGCAGAAAATGAAGGAAATTGCTGACTGATGGTGGCACGGAGTATGAGCGCGGCATCCAAGTCACGATGCTTTCTCCACGACATGTTATTGCCCCGTGTAATTTTTTTTAATTTTTTTTTTTTTTCAATTGACTGTAGACGCCTGGGTCTTGTCCTGAAGCTCCACATTCCATCATCAATCGACAATCGACCTGCGCCTTTCACCCCAAAGAAAACTTTCAACACTCCCCGTACGCCAGTATTGCCATGCTTATTTTGAATCAAAAGTCGTCATCTTGAAGGAGCGATAACCGCAAAGACATGAACGCTCCCAAGCCTTCAAGCATACATCATATCCATATCGTCCTCGTCGCCCTCATCTTGAACAGGCGGAACAACCTTCTTTTTGCCCATGCCCTCCCTACACATAGGACACGTGCCCTTGCTCCGTAACCACGGCCCTACGCACTCCAGGTCAAACCGATGCCTCCCCTTACACGGCAACTCGACCACCAAGCAATACTGGTCCTCCAAGTAGGGGATCTTGCAAATCGCGCAGTCGTCCTCCTTGCCCAGCTTCTTACGGTCAACCCTATCAAGCGCATCTAGAAACTCCTGACCGACACCTTCCAGCTCCGAAGGGGGATCGTTGATATCCTCGTCCAGCGCGGAAACCAAGTCCATGAGGAAAGAGCGGTTCTCGGCCGTCGGTGCCGTGGCAGCAAGAGTCTGCATCTGGTCCTGGAGGAGGCGGAAGACGTTGGCGACGTCCGGGAGCGTCGGCGTGGCGTTGGGGTTGTTGTGCGGCGTGGCGGTGCCGGAGGAGGAGACGCGGTCGAGGAGCGAGAAGAAGGAGGCCATGTTTATGCGGCGGGTTGAAGGGGCGGGGGTTGCGAGCTGCACGTTGTGCTCTACTGTTGGGGGAGGGTCAGATGGATGTGTTTTTTATTTTTTGCTCTGGGTGTTTTCTTTTTGAGGATGTGGTTGCTTACCTTCGTATTGTGAAGCCATTGCCGAGGAGAAGGGAATTGCCGAGGAGACAAAGGGCAGATGTGGTAGGAAGGCTTGTGAGGAGGGGATGGGAGATGGTGGGGAGACGGAGCTTGCGGTGTTTTTGTTTATGGGAGAAGCTACATACGCGGCTTTGGTGGCAGGCAGTAGGCAGAAGCTGTCGTCGCAAGTGTACCGGAGTACCGGAGAGGCTAGCTAGGCTGCAGATCGGAGAGGTACATCCGGGCTGGTGAGGGAGTGGGGCCAGTAGCTCAGTTACGTCATAACTCGGGGTCCTTGCTTAGTCGGAAAGCGACTCCGTACACCAGCTTCCGAGATGAAGCATTTCCCAACACTCATACATATACCGACAACATGGGCATACAATATACATTGAAAAGCAACATTGGCAACAGGTTTGCCCTCTATATCCGTCCGTCCTGTGGTCTAATACCCTTTGGCAACTAACGGGCCACCCTGGATTTGCCCATCCCACACGAACAATAATCCCATCTCTTTCCCAGCTGCCCACTTGCTGGATTCTCCCAAGCGTGGCTCAATTTCACAGTCGTCTCGGTAGGCCTCCCGGACGATCGATCGTCAGAGGCTTGAATGGCTTCCGTAGCCGATCCATTGATGGTGGTGGACCCAGACCAACCGGCCGTCTTACACCCTGGATAGGCTTTACTGCTGCAAAAGTCGTAGAATGGAAACTCGTTGCTGCTACATGAGACACACCTTCTGCGACCGGCGGCGAATTGTCCGACTGCTCGGGGGCCGTCTCCCTTGTCGGAGAGCTCGAAAAGCAGGCATATCGTTCGCTTGTTGATTCGTCCGCAGTTGATCTGCTCCCAGCACCAATTCGTGGCATTGGCTTTGGTCCCCCGATTTTATGTTTCGTGAACTGCGGGTCAATCGCTGGCTTGGGTTGTAGCGTCATGTGACAAGTTTCCTCCCGCGTAGCCGGCTGATGATACTGTGCGATGGAGGCGTCTACTGGCTTGGGTTTGGCTTCCATTGTTGTGGCTGGCATCTTGGGTTCTGTTGCCAAAAATCCCAGAATGCTTCGCTGATCTGAACGCCTTTTGGTGGTTCCCACTTTACCTCGTTTGATTTCCATCTTCTCGGTACCAGACGTTGACATAGCGTCCACTCCCGACACCGCAAGCGCCGTCTGATGAGCCCCTGCAGTGACAAAGCCAGGCAGTGATGACATAGCAAAGCCGTCGCTCTGGTCCATGGTAACCGCATAGTCCGGCTTCCATTGTCTCCCCTCCGAGACATTGGTGGGCCCTAAAGTGTAGTTGACCTTTTGCCTCTTCAGTGCTCTGGCATGATGTTCGTCCGCCTCAGGATCAAGCGGATCAGCCTCTTTCCCACTGAATGGCTCAAGCGGGAATTGGTCATCTTCAAGGCAAAACATTGGAGGGAGCTCGTCGAATATCGTCTTTTCGGATGGAACGGTCAGGTTTAGGATCTTTCCTAAGCTCTCGACAACTGAGCGGTCGAAAGACGGGCCCTTCTGATCGAATGATGCTTCGAGGGAAGTTATAAATGGCGAAAGCTCAACCTTGTTGCTGAAGCCTTGAGATCCATACATTGGGCAACTGAGATATAGCAGCGCCTTGGCGCGGGTCATCGCCACATAAAGCAATCGTCTCTCCTCATCCAGGTCATCTGACCGGGAGTGAGGTATCGAGCCTCCATAAATAGAAGGTATGAATACAACTGGCCACTCCAAGCCTTTGGCTGCATGAATGGTTGACATGGTGATTTGAGATGCTTTATCCTGCACCTTGTCATCCGATTGTGCGTCCGATGCTAGGGCCACGTTTGCTAGAAACCTGCCAAGCATATCGTCCTCTTTTGTCTGTACGACACTCTCGACTTCGGGCAGCTCATCCTCGTCAGCTTTGCCAAAGTCACGCATGAAATCCCCAGCCAAATTGAACAGTTCTTGCACATTGGCCCATCGTTGCTCGTGATCTTCCTGGTATTCCGTCTGCAGGTACGTTTTGAAGCTCAACTGGTTCACAAGTTGTTCAATCAAATCCACCAACGTGAATAGCAAGCCTTCTTCTCCGATCTGCTTCGTTTTCTCACGTAACGTCGAGATAATGTCAAGAAATCCTGTGTTGAGCTTCTGCTCCATATTCGGACGAATTTTCGTTGTGGCTTGTCGTCCACCACGACAATGCCTCCACAGTAGAGTCCAGAGGCTAATTTTTGATTTCTCTGCTTCCTCAAGAAGTGACTTGATTGTTGCTTCACCGATGCCTCGCCTCGGTACGTTGATTATTCTCGCAACGGCATCGTTGTTGTCTGGCTGATAAACCACTCGTAGATAGTCGAGCAGGATTTTAATTTCTCTGCGTTCGTAGAATTTGTGTCCGCCAATCATACGGTATGAGATGCCAGCCTTCCCCAGAGCTGATTCTATGTGCCGAGATAGCGATGCGGACCGTAGAAGAATCGCCACGTCCTCATTTTTTAGTGCGCCTCCAAACATGGACGTGACTCTCCTTAATTCGGACACGATCCATTCTCCTTCGGTCATTGAACTCCTCAATTTTCTCAAAACCGGCTTTGTACCCTTAGTATGAACCGGCAAAAGAACCTTTTTGTATCGTTTAGCGTCCTGTTGAATAACCTGCAATGATAAATCGAGTATAAGTTGAGATGAGCGATAATTCTCTTCGAGGGATATCTCGTCTGTCTCTGGATAGTCCCGAAGGAGTCGATAGAGGTTCTTTATTTCTGCAGATCGCCAGCCATAGATACTCTGGTCGGGATCTCCCACAATTGTAATCCTTTGTCGTGCCTGGGCAAAGAGCTTCATCAGGTCGTATTGGATGCCATTAGTGTCCTGATATTCGTCTATCAAGACGGCCTGCACATTGGAAACACAGGAAGGGTAGCCTTTGAGAAGCTCAACGCATCGGACTAACAAGTCGTCGTAGTCCAGCAGATTAGCTCGGGAAAGATGTTCTTGGTACTCCTTGTAGCAGACGTTGAGTGATGGGTGGTCCTGTCGCCTCCCGTGTCTCGGCGCCGGTGTCGTTCCTGTAGACTTTTTTTTGCTGATCCAAGCCTTTGCCAGCGATGGCTCTATCTGTAGATCGAGACGTTTAATGATTCTCTGAATAATTGCACGAGAATCTCCGTCATCCGCAATGGCGAATTTCGGCTCTAGCCCTATTAGTTTCCCGTAGGTCGCAAGATATCTACGGGCTATGGAGTGGAAGGTCCCCAAGACGATTTTTTTCTCACATGCTTCGCCTAGTCGTTTGCCAATGCGCTCCTTCATCTCCCTGGCCGCCTTGACTGTGAAGGTGGCGACGATCACATCAGCGGGCTGATAACCCGCTTGTTGGATCAGCCATACGACACGAGACGTCAGCGTATGTGTCTTACCACTTCCTGGGCCAGCCAAGATGGCTACTGTAGGCGCAGTAGACGTCACGGCGCGACGTTGAGCCGTGTTCAAGGATTGTAGGATGGTATCTGCGTCTACAGCGGCCATCGTAACACTTTTGACGCGTTAGTAAGGACACGAGTATGGGCAGACACGCATTGGCGCAATCGAGGCAGAACTGTGGGAGAAGCAAATTGATCTGAAGTAAGAATTTGAGGGACGTCGACAAGCAGAATTTGGTCTAGCACTGATTTACTTGTTTCGAACAAGCGGTAATAAGTAACATTTGTCGTTTGACACGACGCCTGTAAATCGCGTGGTCATGTGATAAGCTTCTTTAAAACAATTTAATAAAAAAGGAGGGAGAAGGCGGGGGCCAAAAAAAAAAACATGTTGCAGAAAGCAGTAGTCTAAGAAAATCGTAGCTACGGCCTACAAGGTTACATAAGACGTCAATTTGACCACCTTGCAGCTCAAAGAACCAATTCTAGCAGAAATCTCTCCTGGGGGTTTGTCAGATCGTGGGTTGCTGTCACGAAGTTGAGACTGATTGGTGGCTAGGTACCTTCGCGCGCCACCCCGGTTCTTGGTCAGAGGTCGGGAATAGTGACCACTTCAGAAGCCGTTACAAGGTACATGTTTGTAGTTAGTATCACTGAGCTCTGATGGGAGGCTCTAATAGACTTGACCTTTACAAGAGCGCCAGAATGTAACAAGTAGAGATGATTTTTTGCATTGACCTTGCCGAATCATCGATCAGCTGTGATATCTACTCACGTGTGACATTATGAGGAGCGGGGTCGGGATTTGTTGACGTTATCCCAGCCAATCATTCGCCCTAGCTGCCCTCTCGACGTTATCCCAGCCAATCATGCGCCCCAGCTGCTCATCACCTCCAGTCCGGCGCTTAGCATCCTGGTCATCACGACCTCACATCCAACCAGAGCGCATCAAGTTGCTCAAGCCTCCTGTGCTACTCTGCACTACCAGCCATCATGTCCCATCAACGAAACAGCTTCTGCGTCCAACAGCATTCTGCATTCTGCCTGGCTGCTGTACCCTGCACCACCCGGGCCGGCAGCGCTAACCCTCGATACACTGCCGAACCTCAGCAGCCGCTTATATGGATGGTATATACCGCAACGATGCCTCACTTCTCTCACTCCACTCCCCGTCCTTGTCACTTTACTTTCAGACCATGTTTCGTCGACAGCCTCTAGGAGGTCAGACCACCTAGAGATCGCCGCCATAAAGGGCTCACCTTCTCCTCCATGATGCAACCAAGGCACTCCCAACTACTCTTCTCACTGATATTCCCGACCCTTGCGCCCTTTTCATCACTTGTCCATTCAGGCCCGACTGCTCCAGAGTCCGATTTCGACAGAAACAAGAGGGATAATAATCCTCTTGGTATCGATTGGAGTCCCGCACTAAGCCCAGAAGGCGGTCCGGCATTCTCAGCCGGCGCTCTGAGAGACACAAAATATTTGCCAGCTCAGATCGGTGGTATTGTTGCGGCTTACGGCGTTTCCTTGGTGCTAGTCGCCATCATTCTGCTTTCACTCGCACACAAGAGACGAGAGCATATCCGGGCGGGAAACGGAGACATCGCTGTCCAAGTTTCCGGCGACGTGTATGACACCGAATCCCCTATATTCGGATACAATCCCTTTCTGGTCGTCGACCCACCAAGAGAATCAGTTCCAAACTTCTCATATCCTTCACCTCTAAACACCAAGTTCAACGAGCAGACGCTCCCTCCTCACGCCCCCTATATTCACCCTTCGCCAACTTCGACCTGCAACGTTCCAGGAGTAGAACCGCTAGTTGATCAGTCCGTTGTTACTGCAGATAGAGAGATGGCTCAGTCTCAGTTAGAGGAAATGTACAAGCATGTCATGGAGCAGGAGGAGGCAAAGCATCGTGGCGTCATATATGACGCACCAGTCATTTCCGGTCCAAGCCAGCGCGCCTCGACCTCAAGCAAGTCGGTCATATCTCCCAAAAAGGATAGATCAAAGCCAGCCAACCTCAACCTGGGCGTGACGTCCGAGGACAAGACTCAATCGAGAACATCGTCCTTCTTCGCGTCGCTTCGGTCACCGCGTAAGAAGCAACTAAAAGGGATGAATATTTCGGCACCCATCATGACACCGCAGTCGGGAACTTTTCCTAGGCACGAAGCGCAAGAAATGAGCACAATTCCACCTAGGAACTATGCTCCCCCACCTCCGCCACCGATTCCAGCTGACCAGACTCCGTTCGGCGCCCATGTCAGGACTTCTGTCAGTCCCCCAACCCCGACTATGTCACCCGGCAGCATCCAGAGCATCGATCAGCGTATCAACAACCAGCCGGGTCCTTCCACAGCACCTCAATTAGTCTCAGAAGCTCATCCCGTATCAGCCACCTCGGAACATTCACAGACGCCACTTGTGGGACTTCCTTCGCCACGAAAATCGGGCACCGTGTTTCCGTCTCTGCCTGCGTCGCCAAAGCCTGGCGCTACATTCTCGAGGGCCAGCCCTCCCTCAGCGGTGCGAACCGGTGGCAACCTACCATTGCGAGCTTATGAGCCAGCTTTGAGCTCACAATCGGCCAATCCGCAGATGACCAAGAAAACTGTCTTTGAGCGTCAAGGGCCTTTATCGCCAACAACCGGCCGAACGCCAATGACGGCCGGCGCGGTGCCATACTCTCCGTATCAACCATTTACTCCCGTTGTACCTATCACTCCGTCTCTAGTTACGAAAGAGGACCGGAAGAGAATGAGAAAAATGGTGCCAAAGACGCCTACTCTTGAAATGGTTAAGGGTTCAGACGAGATATGGTGACTCTGCTTTGGAATATAAACTGGGTGGTTTGCACTCAAAGTCGAACCATAAGCGAGTTGCGTTTCCGCAGAGCCCTTCATTGGTGGCCGTTGGCTGGACTTGACGGCCTTGTTTTACTTTTTATTTTTTGCCCTTACGAAGTATTACTCGATATCTTTTCCAATAACCATAGAATACCACGTGCGAAACCAAATAGCTGGATTTGTATCTGGGATATGACTCGGGCAATTGGCAATACACATTGGAAACAGGCTAGACCACTGTTTATCAGAAGTTCGACCCCGACAATGAATTACCCATGATCTTTTTATGCTTATCATTTTTGAATTGTCTCAGGCCACCGCGCTGTAATCCATTCAAGACCTCTATTTGCGGTACACCCGCGCCGCGTGAATGTCGCCCTGCCACCACAGCTGGCTTCATCCAGCCCAGCATTCGTCCGACCTGGTCCATTCTGTCTGTCTTCCATCCCACCGCAAAACACCAGCGTCCTACTTCGCTTTCGACCCTCTTCTGAATACCACCTGCCCAGTTCGTTGAGTGCTCATGAGATCCACCACGCTCCAAGTAAATCCCCGAATCATGCTCCTTGAGTTTATCCGCTGCGCTTGGACGCGGGTTTCTGGCGTCGCAAGTTTGTCTTGAGCGCGGCGGGCCAGTCGGCAGAACCTAGTACGAGACGATGCCGGCGGGATTACTGACATTATACCGTCTAGGGAAACGATGCTGAGCTTTGCGCCGGTCTCCGCTTTTGGTGGCTTTGACAGTATTTTGCAGTGACATCAGATGCATGAAACGAGGTCTGATGATAGACGAAAGTGCCTAGTAAAGGGTTCTCGTGGTATTCTTTCCCTTACTTGGCTTCTTGCTATAATAGTTGCTGCAAGGTACCTCTTACACACCAGGATCTCACCGGCTAATTTCCATATTTGAAGGTCGTTGACAACATCTTTATGATCTTTATTACAGGATCCTAAATTATTAGATCAATATCTTCAGAGCAATCTAATAAGGGCGTCGAGTTTTTTTTTTTCAAAAAAAAAAAAGAAAAAGAAAAAGAAAACCACAGATGCTACCGCACGCCCCCATTATACAAAGCTACGCTTCTCCCACCTTGCCCTGTTGCTTTGCACAATGAGGGAGAGTGACCAGGCGTACGAGTTCCTCACCAGGCTACGTTGATTTCGTGCCAAGAACTAGGCTGGCAGGAAAGCTGTTATGAAGAAATCGCTTTGAGGCAGGCACTAAAGGTCGCGGGAGAGAATTGCATTCCGCAACCGACATGTCCTTTATGCGCTTGAGAGAGACGTTTGGCAGGGAACAAGTAGTTTTGTCTCTCGCGCCGCGTCGCCTTGGAGCTGACGCATTCTACGCACTCGTCATGATTTTCTGGTGGTGCATGTCCTCAGCGTGCCGTGCCTAAATCACCCTATTGGAGATCCTATTAGTCGAGACTACTCCGGAGAGTTATCCTGGGAACCATATTCGGCTAAATGGAGAGGCACTGAGATCCAGCTGTATATCGATGTTACCCATGCTTGGCGTCTCCTTTGCCCGCGCACAAGCGGGCGTTTCTTGACATGCGTCACATGCGGCGTAAATGCTCCGAAAGTCTCGGCGATTTTCCGTACTGGCATCAATAAGCCTGATGCCGCTTTCCTGTGTCCACCTCCTTTTGAAGCCAATGGGGGCCAGGAAGCTGCCCAACTTCTGATTTAATATGCGGTTTCCTTCCAATCGTTTCTTAGAAAAGGCCCTAGGCCATCTGTGTCACTGGTTCGCAGAGTCGTTGTTGGTGCCAGCACATATTGCCTCCGAACGACGTGTTATTCCCATTGTGCAACATTGTATGGGGCCTGAACGGGGCTATCTGGTGGATTGTTCCATACTGGCGAGCAAATAGACACAGCTTATGAGGTGTCTAGACTCCGGTGTGCTCAGGCATCCACCAAAATGGCAACATGAGAATGTGCTTCGGTTCATGCACACCCTTGACCTTGCATTGCAGGCCTCGGGGGCTGAATCTCACTTTGATCCGTCCGGTGTGACTAGCTTTCAGATAACGGACCGCATACCAGATAGAACTTGACTCGTTATCACGAATCTGAAACCCGTGGGTAGATAGATCGAGTGGCAGGTTCGATTGTTGGAAGCGTCATACTCCTACCATGCAGAAGCTATGTTTCATCTCGCAAATTGCCGACCTATTGAAACACTGAAAATCAGACCGTCAGTGCTATCATTCTATAAGCTCTACGGGTGGCTGATTCATGGTACCACGTACTTTGCTAAAATATGACATGATCATGGCTACGCTTTGGACATCCAAGTCAGTCCAAGGACATTGCCCTGCGGAAGCTTCGAGCTGATTTAGGCACGTAGGCGTGAATGAGGGCGTTCCGTCAAAAACCAAGACTTGCCAAATTGGTTCCATATTTGCTGGTAGAGCAAAGACATCACTTGCCATGGTTGACCAGGTCCGACTCTGGGTAGCACACGAGAGTGGAGGAGTGGAGGAGAGGAGAGGAGAGGAGAGGACGCCCGGGCATATTCGGGCATATGCTCCGCACTCCCTGGCTGGATGTCTGATTTTTTTTCTAAGCCCCTTTCTTCTGCAAGCTCACATGTATTATACTTGCGAAAAAAAAGAAAAAGAAAAAGAAAAAAGAAGAAAAAAAAAGAGAGAAAAGAAAAGAAAAAAAGGAGCACAGACTTGTGTTTTGTGCGCGGGGTGCAGTTTTTCATGCCTTTGTGGGATATCCCGGCGAGGTCGCTGCTTCGTTAAATATCAATTGCCAGAGATACCTTTGTTCTGCTGTAGTGGCCTTTCTTGCGGAGCAGACATTTGTCTCCTTTGGTCATTTTCGCTCGTGGCTCTTTGGCTGGTTCCCCCTCGATTGCTCCTGCCGTGTCTTGCTAAGCGAGTGTCGCTTTATTAACCAAGCTAATACAGATAGTGCTAGTCTATCTGTCTGCACCGCATTCGCTCTTGGCACATAATCATGGAGGCGTGACAAGTGGAGACTGACGTTTTTGCCTTGGCCAGTCACAGCCGGCCAGTGTTGTTAAAATCGTATGATTTCAGACAGGGGGTAAGCACCTTGGCAAAGTGGGCCAGCCCATCTCAGTCTCGTGCACGCGGGTGGAAATCTACACAACCCCACCCAAACCCAGGGGGACTGGCCCCTAACTGTACAGCGCCAACCGTTGTGCTTTGTACTTGAAAGTCTACTAGGACATGTATTATATTACAAACTAGTATAGCAATAGATGTACTGCTAAATACGAAGATTTGATTGGTCCAAAGTCCTAGTCAGTACGCAAGTATACCTTTTTTTTTTTTTAAAAAAAAAAATACAAGTTTCGCTTTTGTACAACTGTCACAGACTTTTGTTTCTGTATAATTCGCTTACAACTTAGTAATGTCAGAGCTAACGTCTGATAGACTTAAACCTCCTTTGCAAGGTGGATTAATATAGAATCATTCAGGACCCCGTTCCTTTGGATAGTGCTAAGGGAGCAAAGCAGCCCGCAGAATTGTCTGGTAACAATCTCTGAAAGTGCGGGCCTGAAAATTGATATCCTGGCGAATGTCCCTTCAGATTTCTGCTAGCCTAGAAACCGGCAAGTTAACCGGCTTGACAACGCGATTCTGTAGGTTTCTTTAAAAGTGGATGGGTACCTAGGGCAAGTACTATCGCGCGTGAACCCGGTTCCTGGTGACCCTGACCAGCCTAGAGCCCTATCACTTACGGAGTACTATGCTGTAAATCGACCTAAAAAAAGGAACCACTTCCCAGCGCATGCCACTTAACCCAGGTAGGTCACGAGGCCCACCCATCTTCCGTTACTCGTTGGTACCTCTGGTACCTCTAACCTCTGGACGCGTTTGGTGGCGTTCCTCACACAACGTTTTGGCGCTGCCTAGTGAAGGTAATGACGGTGGCCTCCATGAAGAGCCCTCGTTAATCCAGTGCGTATGATCCGCGTCAATCACTACTTCTTCTTGGATCGACTGGGCTGGTGCAGGCACTTTCAGCCTGTCTACATGTTATTCCAGTCAGTGAGGTTCCTACGTACCTACATCGAAGTATCTTTTGACCCCGCTACTGCTGATTGGTCCACCAGGTGCCTACCTAGGTTGTTGATTCGTGACAGTGTTTCGCACTCAAAAGGAATACCATGTACTCCGTCCGTACTTACAGCAAAGGCTGCCCAGAGTCCAGCTCAGCTCCAGCTCCAAGCTCCAGCTCCGGGAGTCCAGAAGCACTCTGCGGGAAAGACGCAGTGCCATCTACCTAGTTTCATACGTGCTGCGAAGGAATTGTCAGAAAACCTCTGGCCAGAAAGGCGGGCTGCACCACAGGACGGTTTTGGACTGACACGGGCAGTTCAGCCAATATTATCCTCCGACTTTTCTCTTGCTCTTGCTCCCTCCATCCTCTTGGACCCCCCCCCCCCCCCCCCCCCCCCTTCCTCCATTCATAATTATAACTATTTTGCCTCCAGAGCGTCGTCTGATACAATCTGTAATTTCCCATCAGCAGACTTCTCGGCAACTGCAGGGGGCTCTCATTAGACCCCGACCTGTCAAACCCTGTCGATCCCGAGAAGTCGAACGATTGCCAGCCTTCGTCATTCGATCTTCACCAGTACACACACCACCATCTATCTATCTGCACCGTCGGCACCACCTCGTCGCTGCCTGCTCCCAACTCTACGGCTTGGTGTCTTCGCATACGGACGCGCTCCGGCCCACACCCAGTGTTTCTGGCCTTGCTGAGTGAGCCGTTTGCCGTCGAGCCTGCTTCCGAAGACGCCCAGATATTCATACCATAGACAAACTTCCCGGGGCCCGGGCGTACCAGGATTGAGTTGGCCAGCACGCCCACTGACGCAATGGCCGAGGACGGCGTTGCAGACCACTACCGGTTCAACGATCCGACATTTGGCTTCATGGACGATCCCGGTCCCGGTGCTGTGACGGATGCATCTGCAGACGCTATTCAGGCACCAGCCAATGTTGCTTCCCAGCAATTTTACCCCCCATCAACCACAACCTGGAATTTCCAAACCTCCCCAGCCTACGACGAAAACAATACATGCACTTCAACTGCGCCATCCGCGCGGCCTAGCGCCACAGCTACCGCCTGGCCCTTGCCGCTCCTTGACCGATCCGAAGACGGATCCTTCAGCTTTGACGGCTTCACTCCAACCGATGTAAATTCAAATGTCAATTTCGGACCCGCGAGGGCTGAACCTCTAGGGACCAAACAACCTGTTACCACGGCCATGTCGCCGGCGCTGCGGCAGGAATTGAGGAATATTGCCATGCCTGCCCATCTTCAGTATAATTCACCAAAGAGTGCTTCGAGTCCCGAATCAACAAAGAGTGACTCGAAATGCGGCATTCTAGCATCACCCGATCAACTTGACTCGGCCAAGAAGGATAATCGGAAGCGAAAAGTCTCATCAGAACCAGAAGATGATGACGACGTCGACGATGATGACAAACCAGTCAAGAAGACAGCTCATAACATGATTGAGAAACGCTATCGAACTAACATCAACGACAAGATTGCTGCTCTTCGTGACAGTGTTCCAAGTCTACGTATCATGTCCAAGAGTGCTCGGGGTGAAGATACGACGGAAGATCGAGAAGAGCTGCATGGTCTGACTCCAGCTCATAAATTGAACAAGGCCACGGTATGTTGACTTGGTGGGAAATATCTCGCCTACCCTCCTCATCCATCTCGGAAGTATTCTCTGCTCTACCCATTCATGATGCTTTTACCTCCCGTCGCCCCGCTGACTCGGACCCTATTTTCACAGGTTCTAAGTAAAGCCACCGAGTATATTCGCCACCTTGAAAAGAGAAATAATCGGCTGTTGGAGGAAATGGGAGCAATGCAACTCCGAATTGGCGCTTTTGAAAAACTATTCATGGCCGGCGGATCGATCAGCCCTATGCAACATCCTCCTACTCCCATGCAATACACCCAAGACAACGCGCAACAGTTCAACAACTCGCCATTACCAACTCCACAGCCTCGCAACAATCCAGCCTCTGCCGCTATGACTCAGGTTCCTGACGATGTGAAACGGATCATCTCGGCCCAAATGGCTGTCGGTCAACCATTCCCGCTACCGCCGCAAAGCTTCCGTGGCGCGAATCCAGCACTGATTCGACAGCAGCACATTCAGCAGCAGCAGCAGCAGCAGCAGCAGCAAGCTCAACAAAATGGTTGGATGCAAGGGAATCCGTACTTTGGTAAACTCATGGTGGGTTCTCTTGCTGGCCTCATGTTCATCGAAGCATTGCGAGAGTCGGAAACGGGCAACGAGCGGCCTCAGGGCCGTGGGCTATTTGCGTTTCCCCTGCGTCTGTTGAGCCATGCAGCGTCGAGTCTTGACGTTCATATCATGGGCTATCGTATGCTTTCTTCTCTTCGGGGCTTACTGTTGTTGGGGACCGTCTTGTGGATATTTGTGCCATCCTTGTTCGCAACCCCCGAGCCCAAAGACAAGAACACACAAGCGACCATGCTGCGAAAAGCCTTGTCCACGGCGTCACCTGTTTACGTCCGTCGGCAGGCCTGGCTTACAGCTATCCAGACGGTCTGGGTTCCTCGCCACGACTTCTTCTTGGAAGCAGCCGCCCTGATCTTGAAAACGGTGAAGCTCAGTTTACGCAATGCTATTGGCACTCATAGCTTTCAGAGGCTTACTGGATTTACCCAGGAACAAGAGGCAGCGCGAGTCAAAGCCTGGTCAATCGCACTGGACTCCCAACTTGTTGGCGGAGATGTTGACATCAGTACGAGCCGGTTAATTTTAACCCTACTGGCGTCTGGCACATTACCCGATACTCCCACCCGTCTCATGCTACAGGCTCTTCACATTCGTGTCCTACTCTGGCATTTGTCTTGTAACAAACTAGTACAGTACGGGGCGAACGCTATTGCAGCCAAGATGGCTCGATCGCGGTGGAACAAAGCTCGCCGACTGAACCAACTGCTCATCCAACAATGTCGGGACTCTTCAGTACAACATGAGGATGCATTACCTGAACATCTCGTTGTTTTGGTCGAACAAGACTGTGGCAAAGTTCTCAGTCCCGAAGTCATCCAGCGCGCACACAATATGACATTTAATATGGAGGCAACACTCAAGGTGCCTTCACCAATTGAGGGCATGGACAACGTGGCTGATGATATGGCCATTGGCTCTCCTTTGGATGCAATGGCTGCTTGGTGGTCCGCCCAAATTTTGCATCGTGTGCTCACAGAAGCCTTGGACACGGACGCACAGCCAACGAGGGATCCCACCGAAGACCTCGAAGTTGCCATCAAGATCTCGCCTATCGGCTCCTACGCTCAGATACGGGCTATTCTAGCTCGTGCCGTTCTTATGAGGCAGTCCCAGGGCACCAATATTACTGCGGCGCTCAAGATGCTCAAATCTGACCAAATAATCAGTCCACTTGCCAATCCAAATCTTACTGCTGGACATGTATTTGATGACTTGTCTCAAGACTTGTCTACTGCATTAAGATGTGCCATGGCTGTTGCACACATTAATCGTGTAAAACAAACTCCGGGTACAACCCTGCAAAAGGTGGATGCCATTCACGACATGGTGCGACCCGAGAAGACGTCTTCCATGTCCTTGCTTGGATTCACGTCTCTGATGGTGCTTATGGAATCCTTGGTGCTCTGCAAAGAAATGGATCAGAAAGTTGAAGCCGCATTGGAAAGCCTTGCAGCAACTCTGCGACTATGGGCTGGGGGCCAGTGCGCCCCCAGGTGCGGTGTTGCTTCTGATCTACGGCATAAAGTTGTGGAAAGATGCCTAGGCATTACCAAAAGCCTGGTTGGCATGGAAATAGACACTGGGTATGGCAGCATGAGCGAGGACGAGGCTACACAGGAGTAAGCACGTTTCAGGCAGCTTGTTCTTCTTCTTCTTCTTGCCTTTTGTCTTGGTCTCGCACTGGACTGCAGCGTCTTTCTTATTCCTCCTACCGTATCTTTTTTCCAAGTTCTTCCTGATTGGACTAGCAAACCCCAGGTCCTTCTCCTCCCTCTTCTCCTCCTTATGGCGTTTCTCATTGTTTTGGTCACGGGGGCACGGCTTGCATATAGATACTCCACTGAGTAGCTCCGCTTCATACTTGACTTTTACTGGCTTTATCTCGGAGTTATTTGTACGACCATACGTGTAACCTTTTTTTTTTTTTTCATTTGTAGCGGCCAAAGCAAAGGGTATACGAGTTGACGAGTCATATTTCTTCTTCTTGGCACTTGGGGGATAATGGGCCATACTACAGGTATTTGTGTCCAAAGGAGTGCATGTGAAATTTCTAGAGAGCGAAGTTTATCGAATCGACACCCGAGGAAGGAAAAAAAAAAATCAGGCTAGTCCAACGCCTAGAATTGTGATTTAAGCACCGGCCACTTTTTTTCTTTCTACTGAGGTGCCAAGGTGGTCGTTACATGGTGGCTGGGTGATGAAGAGACGAGAGTACATTGTCCTAGTTTGTCTATTCCGGGCAGATGGAGCACTTGAGTGGCGTATCGTACATTATAATCCTATTCAATCTTCTCCGTCCCAAGACCAAGTCCCTGGCCGTTCTTGTCCGTCCTGTTTTACGTGGTGGAACTAGACATTTCAACTGAAGGGATGTTGTATCCTGGTGATGTGCAGGCAATTTCATTCCATTTCGGTGACAGTGACGGCGACGGCGACGGCGACGACGGTGACAGTGATAGGACCAGGCAACTCTCCGCTGCAGTCGATACAGGCGCTATGCTCACAGATGGTCAAGAAGTAACGATCAGCAAGGTTACGTCTTTATTTTCCGCTACATGGAACAGAACAAGTATCCCAGCCCACTCACACTCCCTTCTCTAGCTCTGACCAACCCTAGGCCGGCAAATGCCGATGTAGACACGCCAGTGTCATCTCGGAACAAAAAAAAAAAAAAAAAAAGTTGCAACACTAAGGGCTCGCATATGATCTAGGAAAAAAAAAAGAAAGATTTGATCGAGCGCGTGTCACCAGTCTGGCGCGTTCCCGCATCCACCTCCGGCGACGACGGGGACGCGGCCGAGGACAGCATGCTCCCTGCTCGCATTGGCCATGGGCTTGACGCCGTTGACTCGTCTGGCTTTCCGGCCCACGGGCTGCATCTTCCTGTCGAGCTCGGCAAAGGGCGAGTCGCCGCTCTCTCCCTTCTTCACCTTCCACCGCGACGTGCCCAGGGCGGCATCGAGTTCGTGCACGGGCGGGAGTCTGATGTACAGCAGGCCGTCGGCACGGGGCTCGACGTCGAATGTGGCGATGGACAGCGCCGGGTCGTTGCTGCACGAGCCGCTTTGCAGGTCGAAGTTGCGTTTGTGGTGCGGGCACGAGATCCAGGGGGACGGAGGAGCTTCGGCATCGCTGCTGTCGTTGCCGTTGCAATTGCCACTTGGGTTGTGGCCAATGAGACCGTCTGATAGAATGAAGGCCCGTTTGTGCGGACACATTTGCTGCGTGGCGTAGTATTTGCCGCGGAAGCGCCAGACGGCGAGCTGGGTGTCGCCGCGCTTGATGGTCGCCGAGATGCCGTTCGGTAGCTCGTCGGCGCCGTCAAAGTAGACTGTTTCGATGACGGGCTCCCATGTCGTGCTCGACCACCGTATCGAGTTGAACTTGTCGGTGGTGGACTCCTTGGGCCAGTACACCGGCCGAGACTGCCCGCGGTCCTGCTCGAGCTCCATGGTTTCCACGCCGTCGGCCGTGTTCTGGAACTGCTTGAAGTGGGCGACCATGTCGGGATCCTTGATGGCCTCGGCCCATTCGTCGAAGAAGCTGGCTACGAGCTCCTTCATCTGCGCTTCTAGAGAGGCGCAGATGCCGAGCTTGTCTTCCAGGATGACCTCCTGAAGGTACTTTAATCCGCCGGGGAGGGACTCCAGCCAGCGGGCTGTGCGCTGAAGCTTGTCCGCCGTCCGGATGTAGAACATGAGGTAGCGATCCAGGATCGGCACCACGTCTGCCGGAGGGACGTCCTTGGCCAGGAGCTCGGAATGTTTGGGTTTGGCGCCGCCATTGCCGGCGACGAAGATGTTGAAGCCCTTTTCCGTGGCGATGAGACCGAAGCTTTTTTCATTTTCGGGGACGCGTTAGTTCTTCTGCCTTTGGTAGCAGCAACGAGGAGGGCAGCTGGCGAGGAAGGGAGGAAGGGAGAAAGGGAGGCGGAAACTTCATTTAAAGGAATGTAACGGAATGAATAGGGAGAAGAGAAAAAAAAAGAAAAAAGAAAAAAGAAAACGGACTGGGCGTACTCTTTATTTTGTGCTTCTGCGCATTCTCTAACGCAGCCACTTACACCGCCTTTGATCTTGTGCGGTGCCCGTATGCTTTTGTATCGCTCTTCCAGACGCACTGCCATACCGACGCTGTCTCCGATACCGAACCGGCACCACGTCGTGCCGACGCAGCTCTTGACGGTGCGGAGGGACTTGGCGTACGCGTGGCCCGACTCCATGCCTGCTGCAACGAGCTTGCTCCATATGGCTATGAGATCTTGCTTTCTAGCGCCGAAGAGATCTATCCGCTGTCCGCCCGTGATCTTCGTGTACAGGTTGTACTGCTTGGCCACTTCGCCGATGGCAAGAAGCTTGTCGGGCGTGATTTCGCCACCAGGCATACGCGGAACGACCGAGTATGTGCCATTCCGTTGAATGTTGCCCAGGTACCTGTCGTTCGTGTCCTGCAGGCCATGAGTCGTTTTGGACATGACGTGCTTGTTCCATAATGAAGCAAAGATGCTCGCCACGGCCGGCTTGCACATCTCGCAGCCGGAGCTATCTTTGTCGTTGCCTGCCTCGCGCATCACATCCGGCAGAGACTTGAGCTGTTTGACCATGATGATGTGGTACAGCTCCGCGCGGGAGAAGTTGAAGTGCGGGCAGAGGTAGTTCTTCACCTCGTTGCCCATGGCCGCCATGGTCTTGTTGAAGATGGTGGTCACCAGGGGCATGCACCCTCCGCAGCCTGTGCCTGCTTTTGTGCAAGACTTTACGCTCGCAAGATCTTTGCAGGATCCGTCCTTGACTTTGCTGACAACGTCGCCTTTTGTGACGTTGTGGCAAGAGCATATCTGCGTGTCATCGGGAAGGTCTTCGTCTTCGTCACCATCCTTCTTGGCCCCGAGAATGAGCTGGCTCGGAGGCATATCGAGCTCCTTCGAGTTCTTCACGAGCGGCACGACTTTGATGTAGTCGTTTGTATCGCCGATCATCATGCCGCCGAGGAGGTACTTGCCATCTGCGGTGAAGATGTACTTCTTGTAGACGTTGAGAAAGGGGTCTTTGTACGTCAATGTCTTGACCGTTTGCTCCGGGCGAGTGGCACACGCGCCATTTGCCGTCCTCTTGGCATAGCGAGGCGGGAGATACTTTGGTCCGTCTCTGTCGGCAAAGAAGTCACCGAAACTGGCGACATTGACACCCAGGAGCTTCAGCTTGGTGCTAAGATCGGGCCGCTTGAAGACACGAGGAGCGTGCAGTTTTGCTTGCGTGAGATTGAACGCCAAGACTTCGGCCATTTCCACTCCAGGAGCGATGAGGCCAAATGTTTGGCTTTGCCAACTGGCACATTCGCCAATGGCATATATGTCAGGCTCGCTGGTGCTCAGATCGTCCTTGACGACGATGCCCCCTCCACGCGCTGCGCACTCAATTCCAGAGGCTTTTGCCGGCTCGTCTCGAGGTGTGACACCAATTGCAAAGCACAAAGTTGAGCAAGAAATCTCCTCGCCGTCCTCAAACACCACTCCCGTGACGTTCTTGTCCTCGTCGACTTGTATCTTGCCGACTCGTTTGCTAAGAAGCACGTCGAGACCAAGGTCTTGTACCTGCTGAACAACCATATTCCCGGCCTCTTGATCCAGTTGTCGACTCAATACCCATCTGTTGCGCTCGATCAGTCTGACTCTGTCGAAACTGTCAAGGTCCATCATAGCTTTGGCGGCCTCCAGACCTAGCAGGCCTCCACCAACTACGCATCCCGTCGTGCCTTTCCTCTGCGCTGCAAATTCTATCAATTTGGTCAAGTCTTCTATTGTTCGATAGACAAACACGCCCTTGGCATCGACATTTGGCATATGCCGCGGTAATGAGGCATGAGAGCCTGTGGCGAGTACCAGGATATCGTAGGGTAGGACATTGCCATTTTCGCAGGTGACGATCTTTTTTGCTGAGTCGATGGCGGTGACTGTGGTGTTGATATGGTAGTGGAGTGGAGCGTCGGCTTGTTCGTGATACTAAGAGAGACGAGTTACTGTCAGCGCTCCCGGCACGATCCCAGTT
Source organism: Balansia obtecta B249 (assembly GCA_000709145.1). Lineage (NCBI taxonomy): Eukaryota > Fungi > Ascomycota > Sordariomycetes > Hypocreales > Clavicipitaceae > Balansia > Balansia obtecta. The sequence goes on from JFZS01000080.1 coordinate 55,860, forward strand.
TCTTAACAACATTTTAAAAGAAAAAAAAATGCAAAAAGGAAGAAGGGAGTATGGATCTTTTCAGAGTGCAAGGAACAGCAGGGAAAATAAATGAATGACATACCCATTCTACCGGGTTCATGTACAGATTTTCCACTTTGCGATGCTCAAAAAAGCTCGTAAGTCCAACACGATTGTACGCAACGTGCGGTTCGTCTCCAAGGACGGTGATGGTGTACTGATGCTCATGGGCGTCGTATTTCAAAAGCTTTTCTCTGTTCCATTCCCGCATCGCGGGCATGTCAGACCCAAACCCTTCACGAAAGTCATGATCCAAGTCTGGCCCAAAGTGGTGACTTACATGAATGCAATACCGACCATCCCCAGACCCACCACTACGACTCGTTTTCTCTCCAGTGCCATGGCTTGTGACGTTTGACTTTTTATTTTCAATGGACGGGGCGCATCGAATCGAGGATCTAGGTAAGGACGAGAAGATTAAAAAAAAAAGAAATTTAATATGCAATAGGCGTGCTCCCTGATACGGGGTCACACAACTTTGTGGCAATGCATTCCTGTACTTGCGGACCGCTCAGGTCTGATCAGGAGATTCGAGCTTTCTTTGGATGGGACATCTCCGGAACATATCCGTCGGGAAAGTAAGCAGAACAAGATTATTGGTCCCGCCCAGCAAGTATCAGTGCGATCGATGTGGCCCATGGCCAAAAATGCAAGGCAGCGTGCCCTCCGTTCCGTAGACGTCGGATGATAAGGCGGCCCTGATAAAGTTTGCGTGAGACGGCCAATCGTTATCAGGGCGATTATCCAACCCAGCCGGCCCCCCTTGTTCCAACGGCCGCGGAGAAGGAAACTGCCGGGAGTGAATAGTGAAACTCGGTTTCAACAAGGGGAGGGCGAAGGGAATTGGAAAAGCGCTGATGAGGATTACGGATACGGATTATTCATTTCTGCTAGGGGCAGGTACTTGGCAGGTGTCTGGCAGGTGTCTGGCAGGTGTTAGTGCCCTGGAGGTACTTGGGTATCTCGCTTAGCATACGTAATCGAGGGCTTGCGGGCATGTCACTATTATTAGGCCTCGGCAGGAACACGGCACAGGAAGCCGTTGAACTCCCAAGTCTCCGAACGCCCGAACGCGAGTTATCCCCGTTATTTCTTGACCTTGTGGAACAAGAACAAGTGGAGCAGGGCGCAATGATCTGGAAAGCAAGTGGTCCAAATTAATCCGGCCCGTCGGAACTCCTTACCATAACAACCGGCCACAATCAAATGCACCTGAAGCTTGGTTTTCGACACGAGATTGGAGCATGTGTCATGCTGCTAGTCGCTGCTGGTTTACCCGTCCACTTTACCAATTTGATCATGTACTCCTTCCACCATCGACAGTCGGTGTCAATCTCGCCACCCCCCTTTGGCAGGCTACATCATCGCGGTTGTGATTGGCTCCCATGTTTCAGGGGTCCACCTTGTTCTTCTTATCAGCAGCTGCATGTTAATTTGGAAAAACATTTGTTTCTCCGCGTATCTTTTTGCTATCGCAGCACGGATGAGAAGAGTCAGTGCTGGCCACCATTTCACAATGTCGTTGACGTCGCCGTTGAGAAAATCCCGTGCATCTACCCTGTAGTTCTTGCTTCCCTTCCTGACACCAAGCTCGCACAGGGCGTCAAGTCCCTATCAAATCAACCAGCGAAAAGCATCGACACTATAGAGAGAAAAAAAAAAAACACACACACACACACACAGAAAAAATCACAGAAAAAGTTTTGCGTATTTCCCGCCTTTATCCGTCCATCCAGTGCACCCCACCCCAACCAACCAAAAAGCTCCGAAACAACCCTCGCATCCCTAAAACCTCGCACCAACACGTCCAGCCATCATGGCAGCGCCATCGACGCCCTTCCCCTTCCCGCGAGAATACCACCTGCCTGCCTTCTACACCCGCCAGCCAAACCTCACCACCCACCACGCCCAACTGACCAAGTGGTCCGCCCTCGTGCTGTCCTACGCGCGCCACCACCGCATCTCCAAGCTCGCCGTCTCGACCGCCGCCCAGACGGACCTCTTCCACAACGCGCGCCTCGACCGCCGCCTGAGCATCCCCGACATCCACGAGGTGCTCGAGTTCATGCGCAAGGATGGCCGGGCAGAGTACGCCGGGTCCGGCTCCGGCTCCGGCCCCAAGGAGGTTGTCTACGTGTATTGGAGGAGGCCCGAGGAGTGGGCGGCCTTGATCGAGCACTACGTGGAGGACACGGCGCAGAAGGGGAGTGTCTTGACTGTGTACGAGCTCAGCGAGGGGGAGGGCACGAGGGGAACAGGTAAGTTGCATTGTGCCTACACTACCTTGACACACTCCATCCGATGACGCCGGGGTAAGCATGGCATCGATCAAGTCGACTGACTTTGTAAGAAATACATGGCTTGGACCATGACGTGCTGCTGAAAGCTTTGAATATACTGGTCAAGCAGGGCAAGGCACAGATCTTTGGCTCCGACGACTCACTGGGTGTCAAGTTTTTTTCAATTTCATATCCACATCAAACCATTTCACCAGCGTGGGCATGAGAGCCACGTAAAAAAAAAAAAAAAAAGGCAAGCGGCTAATTACAAACACCGACAGGGCCGCTTGTGCATTATTATGAAAATCCCATCATTCAGATCCGGCGCCATGCTCAAAATAACCCGTTTGCAGAACCTGCAACAATTCACCTAGACCCATTACTTTTGATTCGCAATCCAATTCTCAACCAAGAACTTCTTGTCAAAACGCACTTGCTGTGCCATTGCCACATCCAACAGCCAGTCAGGCGCAACGATACGCGGCTCCATGTGGCCTTTTTCAGCCATGTCACGGAACCGCACCTCCATTTCTTGCTCTTCTGCGTTGTGGCTGCTAAGTAGGTACACAGGCTCCGGCTTCGCAAACCCATCCTGCTCTGCAGTAGTGGGCTTGATGGTCGTGCCACTTCGGGCCCGATAGAGCTTGAAAATAGCTCCGTTGGCCGCAGCAATGGCGCGGTAGATTTCAGGCCCGTTTCGTATCTTCTCGGTACAATATACCGGTACTCCCTGCAGCAGCCTGCCCCGGTTCGCTTTAGCACGGGCTATAGATCGTTTCAGGTCAATATTGAAACGGCTTTCCGCCGCCTTGTCCTCCAGCAGGAAGTCGTTCACGTCGGGTATCTCGCCAGTCTCCAGCACCGTTTCGATGAAGTTGGAGGATAGAACGACGGCGCCACGAGCAAGCGTACAGAGAAATTTGACCGTTCGGACGATTTGGGGAGCAACAAGAAAGTCGCATGGTTGGCCCTCTTGTACAACTCGAATTCCAAGCTCTCGTAGTTTTCTCTGTCCACGCATATACAGTTAGCCTTATCCATACATTGAAACAAAACAAAAGAAAAGAAAAGAAAAGTGCAACTCTAAACATACTCTGTCACGATCCTCTTTGTTCTGATCTCCAACCCATCTGTTGAAACCAGTAATGACGATTCGCATCTGCACTTCAGGCAATGAAGGACGTGGTCTCTTTGGAGGACGTCTCTTGCCAGCACCGTCATCATTGTCATCATCATTGTCATCATCATCATCACCACCATCGCCACCATCATGCTTATGTTTTGGACTCGTCGGTTTGCTGTTCGTCGCCTTCTCCGCCATGTCTGCTGCTCGCTTGCCACCCCAAGGAGCCCCTGTTTTGCTTTGCCTCCTCTTTTCTTTCTCATACAGAGCAATATCTGGCGCAATATGCTGCAGCAAGTCTCGGGCCCTGGCCTTCGCACTGCGACCACCGGTAGACATGACTGACGGTGTTTCGTTCTCCTTACCAGCATGCCGTAACCGCACAGGTGTTTCCACAGTTGATGCCTTCTTAATATTGCTCGGTGACGGAATTCCGTTTTCAACCTTGTCTGGCACAACTTCCATCGCTTCCTCATGTCCGATGACCAATCCCTCCCCAGGACCTTTATGGTAGGCATTGTCCTCGGCCGCTTGGAGAATCTTGCGCTTTTTCTTCGCACCAGAAGACAATATCTCATCTTCGCCGGGGTAGTATAACTCTCGCAAATTAGGCTCACTCAGAAAAGTCTGTCCAATTATTTCGCCCAAGTTTGTCCTCGGGGGGAAATGATTGTATTTGGGGATGTTGATGGGCTTCATTTCGCATTTTGCGTAACTCTCCTCGATCCAGAGATGGTTAACGACCACAACTCCCCATTCTGGAGCAGCCTTGCATTTTTCGCTCGTGTCACGAGCGGTGATGAGATGAGTATTGTCCGCTTTCATTGTCTTGGTGAACTCTGCGCCACTGGCTTTGATAAGATTTTCCAGGTATATTCTGGCCTCGCCGCCATAGTTGGACACGGTGATTTTGAGATTGTTAAATCCTGCGATGCCCTCTTTTGGTATTGGGTAGTGCAAGAGGCGATGCAGTGGGTTCTGCCACTGATTGTTCACAATGAGTGAGTATAACCACGATAAGCTGCCCACTTCTTTGCAGCCCTGGGCGGCTCGAGTATAATGCGGACCATTGCGAAACTGACAGACGAATATGTCGCAGTCGTCAACTTCATCAACTACCTTGCCTCCTCCGTTCGTGATTATATCCTCGAGAGTTCCTATCAGGCGTACGGTGATGCCCAAATCTGCCGAAAACATAATTCTCTTGTCCTGAAAAACCGTCGCCGGTGAACGTGCACTTTTGCTATCTGCAGGCAAGGGAAGAAAATCTGGGTTGACCGACGTCGCCCCAACGAGATTTATGTTTTCAGGGATGGCAACGTCTTCCGCATTACCCTTTTTGAAGATCTCTGGTTCAGGGAGCAAGTAAGGCCCTTCGTCTATCCGCTTACCCAGTTTGAAGCAGGCATCAAACCTAGATAAGACGTTTAGTATCTTGAGCACCAATTCATCAAGGGTGGGAGTCGAAAGCTTCATGAACTCACCAGTGAGGCAAAACAACTTTCCCCTTGAATCCTTTCTTCATCGCAGCGTCTACCTTGGGCGCCTCCAAGCTCAAAGCACAAATATGTGTCGTCAATCTAGTTGCATCTTTGGATTCTTGACCACCTAGAGCCATAATAGCACCAAGAATACTCTCCTTGTCCATCTGGGGCAAGTCCGCGCATGTAACGACAATCTCACGGAAAATCATTCGAGGATCTGGTGAGAATGGTCTTACTTGTGCTGCTTTCCGTCGCATAAGCGAATTGCTAATCCACTTATCCGACACCACAGGAATCATGACCGCTTGCGACTCGACGTACTGTTCGAAGTTGATAGTGTTAGATATTATGTGAGTGACTTTCTCAATGGGTATTGAGCCGTTCCGGCGAGGCTCGCAAATGGTTCCACCATTGTCTTCGATGATTCTCGATAGCTGCATGCAAGACCAGAGTAAGCCAGGACATCTTTACCTTGGAGATCGATTCTTTCCTCGTGTCAAACGCCATACCTCATTGATAAATTGTGGCGTGAGCTCATTGCTGGGAACGAACGCAATGGCGCAATCGTCAAAGACACCATGTTTCTGAGCCATGGCCGGCAGGTGGACTTGTTGCGAGAGCGCAGTTTATCGCCAACACAGTCCCTTGTTCACCGTATTCGATATTCAAGTGTCTTTCGAGATGCAACGGACAATGAGTGTGCTTGGAGGCAAAAATCACAATGGCCGTCTCGTTTGTCTGTTTATTATTGGCGTGGAGGTCGCTAGAAGATGCGAACCGCTTTTCTCGGTGACGCGGTACCCAGAAAACGCGAACAAAGCAGGCAGTCACATGATTCCCAGACGTACAGGAACCTACGTAGTCGCGTACGCACCTGGACGCTTGCAGTAGCTCTACTTGCTCATCAAAGTAATTAAACCCCGCAACGCGTGTTTTGTCCTAATTACTCGTTTTGGAGGTTGAAGTACCCAGTTTGCTCAAAGCGGTATCTATGAAATGTGCCAAGGTACGCGGAAGCAAGGCATACTCACAATCGAAAGAATCAGATGCGTGTCACGGTGCAGAGCTGGATTGGTGAGCCTATCGTCGTCACTTGCTTACACATTCATTTGAAATGAAAAATACGCAGCAGAGGAAGTAGAAGAGGTAGTCTTAGTCTTGCTCGTTGCATCTGTTTTCCGATGCTAAACACTGAAAGTCGTCACGAATTTCTAAAAGTATATACGTGCAAGCGGCAGCCAAGGTACTTTTGCCCGCAAGGAATTGTTGAAAAATGACATGAAGCAAAATGCAAAACAATGCTATGCTGCGCCTCTACGTATGCGTTTTGATGACCGCACGCCCGATGATGTTGAAAAAAAAAAAAAAAGGCAAGGAGGAAAAGGCAGAAAAGATCAAGGGTCATCTCTGACCCCGCCAGAAGCCTCGTCCAAACAAAGTTGTTGGCTCAGTGACAAATGAGGACGTAGGTGAGCAACATGTTCAGTGATTTCGTTCAACGCAAGCCAGTGCCACGGCAGCGCCCAATAAAGAGCTCTCATTGGCGGGGACAAGGTCAATGCTCCGATGGTTGGCTGATCCATTGATCTGAACTAGGTGTTTGAGGTAGCGTTGGCAGCTTTCTAGGTAGCCTGGATAGTTTTCAATGACACTACCATTGAATGCGACAGTGGTACTCTGCAGGTTTATATCACTTTCGACGCGCTCGCGCTCTGGCGAAGACTGAGGAAGAGACTTGATATATTGCTGTTCAAAGTCCAGTTGCAAGTCCCACAGTGTGTATACACACGTTGCAACTAGTGCGCTGGAACGGACGGAAACGAAGGACGAGATAGCTTTTATGGCGGCAAGATCGGAAGTTGTGGGCTGGTGAGGTGACGGATGGCGTTCTGAGAAGACTTTGATGGCATCGTCCAGATCAGAAGATGTGTCACTGGCGAATATGTTAGTCTCTTAGGACGTTGCTACCGAGGGCAAAGCGAGGTGCGTTCGTTGGTCACCTACCACTCAATTATGGATATCGTATCAGTCCCCAATGAGTACCCGCTCTTTAACGACGGAGGTACGATGCCACCGAGTAGACCAGTTGTCTCAATAGCCTCCATAAGAATTAGTCGGACGATCTCGCCGAGGTACATGCCGCTGACAAGATGCTCAAGTGGTTGAAAGTCGGGACGGGGGTGGTGTTCTGTCAAGGCTCGGTCCCATCTAGTGAGGGGTAGGATATTGTGACCAAACATGCCCAGCTCTGTATTGACAATAACGTGACTGGCGTCGTCAAACCATGCTTCAGGTCGAGTGCCAAATTTCTTCATGCCGATACTTTGTACTGGAAGATAGGCGGCCAAATTGACACCAGTGCCTAGAATGAGACCAAACCGAGTGGACGTGTGGGAGTAGGCCTGTGACAGCAGGCAAGCGCTCGAATCGTTCAAAATAGCTCGCAGATCAACGTGTAGGCCTTGGTTTTTACAAGCCTGCTGGATAATCCCTCCAAGGTCTTCACCAAGCAATCCTTGGTCTGCCAAGAATGCCTTGCCCATTGGTAGGAGTCTCCCCCCGCCCATTGATGTCTGCCTACGCGTTTTTGTTTAAGTACTCGACTTTGCCACGACATATGGTAATGCAGAAAGCCGGGGAAGGAAACAACTTACTCAAGAGGAAAACTCCATGCACATGCCACAGGAAGAGGCTTCTCGGGGCTGTTTGAGTAGTTGCCACTCTGCGCAAGGGTAAGATTAACTTTCTCAGCCATCCACTCGAAGAATGCCATGCCTCGCAAATGTTTGATATCCGGACTGATACGATAGTTGTGCATATTGACAATCTCACTCTGCTTGTTGGCATCAGTACCACGGCCACGGAGTGCCACAATGGCGACTCTCAGCGTCGAGCCACCGACATCTAGAGTCAGATACTCGCCGCACTCGCTTCCAAAAGGCAGTTGGTGACTGTAAGAAGGCAGCATGCATTGTTCATCCTTTTGCAAGCGCTCAAGGAACTGTTTTTTCAGATCCGCCGACAATACCTGTAGCCCTTCACCGCTGATGGGACCGAGCAAGGCAGCCTCAACCTCCTTAAGGAACTCCTGCAACGTCCTCGAAGTCTTTCCTTTGCTTGACTTGACTGTGACTGGACTGACCCAATAAGACAGTATGGCTTGTATCAGAGACTTGCCACGAAGCAAGTGCTTGACAATGACAGCCAAGAACACTTTTTGGAAAGTGGTCATTGCGAGGGTGTTGCTTTGCATAACATTGGCTCTGGACGAGAGCTGACAAAAAGAAAACGGATGTTCCAAAGAGACGAGGATGCGGAAATTGATGAAAAGGCTTTGGGATTCCGGTACAGGGTCTCACAGGTAGCACCTACTTTGGTCTGGAGAGGGACAGATTCAGATTCGAGACGGAGATTTACCAACTTAAGGACCGGACGATTGGACAGCAGGGATGCTGTGCGAGGGAAAGATCCGAACGCAGCAAAGCAAACTAGTGCCAAGTATTTGGAACCTCGATAGCAAATGATGTTGCGTGAAGGGTGGAAAGCAGGAAATGTGTGAGAGGACGAAGCCAGTAAAGAGCTAATGGACCGCGTGATGATGCTGCAGCAGCGGGACGGGACCCCAATATGAGACCACGCAACGACGAACGGGCCGATCAAGGAAAGCAGCAGACGTCAAATACGAGATTTCGGGGAGTATATGTCGGCGGAAAATTGTATACAAGCTACCCGCGCCCAGTGACAGGAATGAGAAGCTACTAGGTAGGACTAGGAGCGCAGCTGGCTGGGTACCATATCTTAGGTGGCTAGGTAATGGTCAATGGTACTTGTCGCTGGCTCACGATTGCGGGTTCCCCTTGGCGCGGTTGTTGTCGGCGTTGATGTTGACGGCGGAATCCTCTAATCAAGAACAGCCTGGCTTTCGCTTACCTACCTGGTAGTATACAACCAACCCAACGACATGCGAGTGCCGCAACTAGGAACGGGGGGAAGGGGGAAGGGACGGCGGAGCCAATGGTGAGGCGCAGATGGCACGGGGGTGTGGGTGAGATGCAGACGATAGGTCCAGAAGAACAACAGGCTCGAAGTGAGGGTACATCAGCAGTGGATGATGATGTACCGAGCATCGAATATCGAGCATCGAGCATCGAGTATCGAGTATCGAGTATCGAGTATCGAGCATCGAGCATCGAGCATCGAGCATCGAGCATCGAGTATCGTGCGCGGATGTACTGCGGGCGCCTGTGGTTTGGCGTGTAAGGGCGTTGGCATCCAGATGCTTAGTATTCAACGTCGATGTGCTGGTTGTGATGTTGACGTGCCACGATCAGGGCCACGATGAGGGCCATGTCGAATCCAATCCAATCCAAAGCAATGCTGGGGCGGGTTTGGGCCAGGGCTGGCAGTGGCTCACAGCTCGTCGGGCCATCTAGCAGGTAAAAGATCAAAGTTGGGGCTGTAACGTTGCTGTGGGTGCCATGGGTGACGTGAAGTAGCAACACAAGAATGTCGCGTGGGGAATGTCGAGTGAGGAGCGGGGGGTGAGGAGGAGTGGGGGTGGGAAGGGAGAAGTGGAGGAGGCCGGACCCTGGCAGAACAAGGACAACAACGCCAAGGCCAGTCAGCCAGCAGAGCCTCCGATGCGGTATCGACCAGGGGCGGCTCGGCGGCGCGCCACCCCAGCCAGCTGGGACTGGCAGCCACCACGTCGTGACGGTGGCACAAAAAGTCCACTAATTAATGTACGTATGTATACTTCAGGCCCTGCTTAACCGTCTTACAAGCACTCTAAGGATCATCTTAAGGCGGGCTCATAATGATGCTTGTGTCAAATTCGATCTGGAATTAAGCATTGACGAGCAACTTTGCCATAACCTTGCTCTGCAACTTTACTTTGGCGCAATTCAGTAGAATCTCCGATGTACGAAGTATAGCAGAGATGAGTAGAGTGGCGTAGAAGCGGATCTTTAACTGTTCTTTTACTCTTTTGTCATGTGTATTGTAAAAGCCTTAAAGGGATAGCAGTGTAATCATCCCACAGACCGGATTTTTCCTGCGTTGCTGTGTTGGCCTTTGCCAGGACGGCTTTCAAGGCATTTGAGGTTCAAGGCGATTTAGGCTCAAATTTTTTCGGCCCGTTGTGCAATAGTTACATATAACGCTGCTACATTATCACCCGGCTGAGTGGAAATAAAGCAGACTTTTTGACATGAAAAAAGCTCACAGTCAGTCCTTTATCGTTGGTGTACCTCTCTGCAAGCTCAAGACCAACGCATTCCTTAATCAAAAGGATACATTCATATATATTGCGCACCAGATCTTCCAGCACATGCTCAGAATCCATCTCCTGCCGGTGAAAAGGACCAAGGACAAGAAGTCGCAAACAATCAACATGATGTTACGTGGCTGTACGTTCACTTCCGAACTTGTGTCATCAGAGGTGCACATTCGAAGCCGTTTCCTTCAGTGTCTGGACGCCCGCGTTCCGTAAGCACTACAGATGCTTGACCAACCAGGCCACTATTTCTTCCGAGCACTCAAAACCAATCTATGTGTCAAAGACGGCGTGTTGAATGCTATAAATTTCCACTAATGATAGGCTGCGTCTTTTCCCTGAGCAATCGTGATGCCATCCACTCGCGTGACAAGTGTAGCTGTACCAGAGGCACCATATCCAGATGGAGATGTTCTCCATAGCCACGCCCCCTATCCCTCTGTCTCTCCCTCTGTCTCTCCCTCTGTCTTAATTTTGGCTTTTTTTTTAAAGAGCCTGGCCAGTGTTTTCAAATTTGCTCGACGCCAGCAACCAAGCCACAGGGCAATTGCCCGAAAGCGGAGAGCCATGAATTAAGCAGCAGTGATACCTGATATATGAAGTATGTCATGTACAATGAGACAGAAATTGCCCCAAGTGCCAACCTAAACACCTGTACTCCGCGCCGCCAGACTGGGATTGCCCCAGATTTTTCAAAGTCATGTGGCACATAGACCAGACATGGGCGAAGAGTGAGGAGCGGGCCCGACCTGATATCCGACCTGATCCGGCTAAGCCGGGTTGGGAACACGCCGGAGATGCGGACGGCTCTCAGTCGCAGAGTACAGACTACGTTTCAGTGAATGAAGATTACTACTACACACTGACTGGCCAAGATATTGAGGAAGGCGCTTGAAGCAAGCCTGGTGTAGTTAGCAACCGACTACCGAAGTCAGATATCAGATATCAGGTTTCAGGTTTCAGGTATCGGGTATCGGGTATCAGGTACGAAGTATGAGAGTCGAGTAAAGAAAGAAAGAGAAGGCCAATAGTTGCCATCCTTGTGCTTAATAAATAGCGCAGTAACCCAGTGCGGTACGAAGTGACTAGCATGTGGCTGACAAATTAATAGAGACAGTGTGCCTCTGATCAAAACGGTGGAGGCGCTACTATGTCTCGGTTATTCTGTCGAGCCTTGTGCGTTCAGGAAGTGGGCCCGCTGAAACATCGCATCCGGCCCGGTGGGGTTAAGAAAGGTACCTAGGTATCCAGGTACCTAAGGAGCTATGGATGGTATGGATGCAGTGACGTTCCATCCAGCTTCCTGGAAAGAATCCGGAGCCCCACCTCGGCTTGCACCTGGGCTGCAACCGTGAATGTTCGGGACGATGGGGGCCGTTTGCTCCACATCTGCATGCTCAGCTGCTGCCTGCAGGAGAACTCTGTAATAATGACAGACTACTTTGAGATACAGCAAGGGCTAGTAATAGAGATGAAAAAAAAAAAAAAAAAACTAAAAAAAAACTAATGATTATTTTATGGACAATTCATAAGAGCTTTGTAAGAGCCTCCCCGGGAGTAAAAGGCTTATTATATAAGAATTACGTCATAAACTTGGCCTCGTAGAGTGAGTGGTTGTTAACCACGGAGCTCTTGCCAAACCCGGACGTAAGGCATGTAGGGCACGTAGGGCAGCACGTAAGGCGGCGGCTGCGCTGCATGGCCCACAATCCCACAAAACAGGATGCGTGATGGAAGGAACGTTCAAGACAAGAAGGAAAGGGCAGCCAGTCTGTTTAGCTGCAGAAAATAGGCAAAAAAAAAAAAAAAAAAAAAAAAAGAGGCAGAAAAGAAGAAGAAGAAGAAGAAGACGAGGCCGACTTTGACTATGATTTAGATTCAGATTTGGTTTTGAGTTTGGAGTTTGACTTGGCGAGGAAGTGTCTTATCTACCTACTATACCTACCTACCTACCCATCTAGGTAGTATTGATCTGCTGACACACTTCATGTGCATCGTCGCATCAGCCAGCATCCAGCCCACTACTAATCGCATCCGACCTTTGATTCTCCAACTTGCCTCGGTTTTTTTTTCTGGGCCCCATGCCGGGAGTGCGCAGCAAGCACGTCGACACAGGTCCGTACAGAATCCATGTCCTGTCCTGTCCAGTCTTGTCCTGGCCACGAGGCCGTCACTCCCCAACATCTCTCTGGCTGCGACATGCCATGCTCTAGCTTTCCAGCTCCCAGCCCATCCTAATTAATCTACTGCGCCTAACCTTGCTCTTCTCTTCATTCATTCATTCATTCATTCATCCTCCTCAACGTCCTGTAACTGTCGCCTGTATTATTCTATTCCCTATTCTTTACTGAATCACTATTGAGACATCCCCTTCTCTTCCGCCTCGTCCGCCACGAACGGACATCACTTACACACCACACACATTCACAAATACAAGATGAGACTGATCATTCGCGACGACGCTTCGGCTGCCAGCAGCTATGTAGCCTCGTACATTGTCGACCGCATCAAGGCTTTTAATCCTACTGCCGAGAATCCCTTCGTTCTGGGTCTGCCCACTGGCTCCAGCCCTCTCGGCGTCTACAAAATCCTTGTAGACAAGTACAAAGCTGGCGAGGTAAGAATCACCTTTTTTTTTTTTCCTAGGCAGCTTGTTCACACTTTCCACCATTTATCTCACCTTGATGCGATCCAGCGGCAGGAAAGGGGATTCTAACCCCATCACCATGGTAAACCTGCCATTAGAGTGCCTTTGTTAACATTCCTCCTCGTGCAGATCTCCTTCGAGCATGTCGTCACCTTCAACATGGACGAATATGTCGGCATTCCCCGCGACCATCCTGAATCATACCATTCATTCATGTGGAAAAACTTCTTCTCCCACGTCAATGTCCACCCTTCCAATGTTCACATCCTAAATGGCAATGCCCCCAATCTCGAGGCTGAGTGCGTCGCGTACGAGGATGCCATCAAGGCGGTTGGCGGCATTGACCTCTTCCTCGCTGGTATTGGCGAGGACGGCCATATCGCTTTCAACGAGCCCGGGTCGAGCTTGGCCAGCCGAACCCGTGTCAAGACTCTGGCCTATGAAACCATTCTGGCCAACTCGCGCTTCTTCAACAACGACGTGAACCAGGTCCCTCGCATGGCGCTCACTGTGGGCGTGCAGACTGTTCTCGAGGCCCGTGAGGTTGTTGTCATCATCTTGGGTCAGCGAAAGTCCCTTGCTCTGCAGCGTTGCATTGAGCAAGGTGTCAACCATATGTGGACTCTCTCCGCCTTGCAGCTGCATCCTCACCCCATGATTGTTGTTGACGAGGATGCCACTCTTGAGCTTCAGGTCAAGACGGTCAAGGTAAACTGTTTGCCCAGCTCCGTCGTCAGCATGTGTGCTCCCTGCATCGTGAAGCATGTCCACTGACCTGTTCTCACAGTACTTCAAGAGCATCGAGAAGGTAGCCAAGGAAGCTGGTTTCGAGCAAATCCTGCCTTCCAAAGTCCGCAATGGCAACGGTTGCGTTCCCCGAACCCGTATCGACGAGGTCAGCTCGCCCACCATCCATTCTCCTCAGCCCACCACCTCTCGACTTCTCCGCGCCACTCCCGCTACCGAATATCCCCTCCGATCCGTCTCGCCCGACCTGGTTCCCGACCGCATGGCGTCGCGCATTCCCGAGCCCGGCTGGAACATGCGATTAACACCTACGCCAGAGCAGCAGACTGCTCAACAAAACACCATCACTGCCTAGCAAAGGTTGCATCTAACCTCGAGAGCATCATGAGATTGATGATTTACCGTTTGGATGGATGAATTTTCCCCATTACGCTTTCAGCAAAGAGAGAAAGAAAAGGATACTCGGTGTTTTTGCCACGCATCAAAGATTTTTAGACCTTTATTTTATTTTATTTCCATCTTCATTTTCGACTTCTCCTGCTGCATCTCTCGATATCTGTTTGTCGCACGCTTAGCTCGTAAGCCCACTATCATCGTGCAATGCTTAGTCTGTAGTCTGCTGGACCACGAATGGGAAACCCGCGTGCACAGAAACTGGGTTGGGCGTGTAGCAGAGACATACATCCTCGCCCGCAGCAAAAAACCACAACGCACATTGGGAGGCCAGTCGGCGAATGATGTGTGCCACGCCAAGTCAGACTCTGCGCCCCGCGTCATACATACGTAGTGCCCGCGACAAGATGAAGCCAGTCAGTCGACTTGGTCTTGGTCAGTTGACAGGCAGCCCAGGCTACTCTTAAACATCACAACCCAACCTAAGCCGTGTGTGATATTTGCCACCTTGTTTTCACGCGAGCTGTCTCCGGCCTCGGAACGGACCTCTACCTGCGTCATCGGCATCTTTTGACGCGGACGCATAGTAGCGAGGTTCTCCTTTTACGGGCACGAGGCGCACAGAGTCTAGTGCGACGAGAAGTCGGCTTGTTCGTGGCTTGTCCGGGTGGCGTTGTACCACTCTGCAGGCAAAGGCAGACGGGTAGGTACTACCATGCCAGATGGGCGGTGTTCCATGATTGCCCTTTCAGCTCTGTCACAGCAGCATTGTTTCTCTTCACCAGATGGAAGCGAGACTTTCATTTTTCAACTCGCGTGTTCTGAGGCTGGACGCAACTACCCACCCCCCCCCCCCCCCTTATGAGCGCCGTGGCCCTTCCATCACGCACGAGGCTATACAGCGTATTACACGGCTTACACACACAAGTCTCAGCTAGACGGCGTCTCCTTGCGCACATAAAGACCTGCGTTACGAAGTAACTTGTCGGTGATGGCGAGCTCATCATATTCTTCCGTCATGGCCATGACCCGCGCTGAAACGGGGTCGGTGAAATAGGGACTAGTTGCGGGCAGTCGTCAGTCAAGTTCCGCACGCAGCGAGACGAAAGCCTACCTTATCCATTTGCCGTCTTTTGCGCGTTTCCACCTCCTCTCTGCCTCTTCCCTGTCCGTGACCCGGTCCCAAACCATGATGACGGGACGGGCCAGATCAGCAACGATCTGGCGAACGGGTATGTTGGGACAAAAGGACAGCACGACGGACCGGTCGTCGAGCACGAGGAAGCCGTTCTCCGGCTCGAGGACCTCGACGCCGCGTGCGTCCAGCACGGCCCTGCACGTCCCCGTGTAAGCCGGATCCTGCACCGAGCACGCAACCTGCCTCCCGGTGAGATGCTCGACGAAGCGCGCCAGCGTGACCAGCAAAGCATGTTGCGTACAGGGACCGTCTCTGTAGTCCTCGCCCTCGTCACTCGGAGGATACCCCGAGCGGGAAAGGCAGCCCAGGCCGAAGCCCACGACCCTATCTACCGTCCGCAGCTTGTCCACATCGAGCCTCAGCCGGCGCCGAATCGCATCCCACGTCCCGCTCCGCTCCCACGCCGCAAGATGCTTGGCAAACACGGCCTCCGCCTCGTCGACCGAGGCCGACGCCGGAATTGCCCTGCTGCCGCTATCTTGAAACACGGACGTGAGCCTCACGGCCGTGAAGGCATCCTTCCTCCGCTCGGGGCCCAGACAAGTCAGGCTCTCGATGGAGCAGTAATGCACAAACGGGAGATATCTCAGCCAAGGCCACGTTGCCGGGGAAAAAAAAAAAAAAAAGTTAGCATGACAGAAACCCGCGGGACCAAAAAACATAGCAAAACAGTGCCATACACTTCGTCGTCGTCGTAGCGACTGTGGAACAGACCCTGAAAGTACACCTTGTTGTCGAACCCCAGGATAGGTACCTGCTCCGGCAGGGGAAACTGCGAAATCTGCTGCTGCGCAAAGCGAATGATGGCCTTGGTGTACAGCGGCACCCCAGCGTCGTACATCGCCCACACCTGCGCGACAAAGGCCTTCTGAGACGCCTTCTCCTCCTCCGTCAGTTGGAAGTCAGACTCGATGCTCTGGTCATCGTCATCCTCGACCTGGGTGCCCATATTGACCCTTTCAGTGCGGACGGGCTGAGCAAGTAGATTGGTAGAAGAGTTTGATAAGGAGTCTGTGGGAAGTCGGACCTGTTGCCCGTTGGGCAGAAGTGGCCTCGGGAGCCAATGACGATCCTAGGCAGAAACTGGCGATTTGGCCAAATACCGCAGAAACTGGAAGGCGTGGCCTAGCGTGCTTTCGCTTTCGCTGCACCAGCGTGCGGAGCGAGATCTGCGTGCTGCATGCAACATGCACGATTGCGTACGAGAAAAAGACACTAAACTTGAGCGTCTAGACGTAAAAAATGAACCAATTATCCCGTAGTAAAGCACATACGAGTTCATTATGGTCTGTTTATTATGTTATTAACGTCTTTTTTTTTGTTCTTTTCTAAACCCCGATTCATGCTAGCATACTCGCGAGGCCCATAAATGCTAAGAAGACAAATAAAAATAAAAATGGCCCTTTAAATCGCATAGAAAATCCCCTGGGTATAGATATAAAAATGACACACTATTCTTGCAGTGCTCTGCCCCAGCTGCTGCCATTCGCATGGCTATAAAAAAAATGACAAACAAAAATCATAACTTGGTGAGCGCATGATGCATGATGTGTTTCGGCAACAATACATGGCACATTATCCTTCCTAGAGGAACGGACAAGTCTGTTTGTCCAACTCACATGTCGCCAACATAGATTCAGGAGACGTGGCGTCCGGCGCCAGCAGGTCCGCACTATTCAGCTGCAAAGTACCTCTTCGCCTTGCTTCGGCTTTGCTGAGCCTTGATCTCGGGTGGCACGATCGTATGGTGAACTACATGTGGTCTGTATACTGCGTCTATCGGGGGCATCCTAAGACAATCGTTAGAGTTTCGGCTGTGATACGAGCGAAACTGGTTGAAGAGTCTCGGCGGATACTCACCAATCATCTACCGTGAGCGGAAAGTACTCGTAAAGGGGGTCCGGGTCGTCCGCAGGACTATTTCCCGCGTTCAGGCTTGAAGTAGCGTGCGCTTTCGCCATCTGAGGACTCTGCAGCTGTGCACCTGATCTATTCGGGCTCTTCTCGTCTTCTGAAAGAGAGAGCTTGATTGGTACTGCCGAGTTAGGGCGGCTGATTGATCCCCGATGACTCTGGCTAGCTGCCATGCTCTTCGCATCTGCCGACCAAGCGGGAACAGATGGCCGGTTTGTAGTGGGAGACAAGGCCGTCTTCTTTGGTGGATGAGGACTTTGATAAGTTGCTTGGCCTACTGGCTGCTGGTTGTTCCCTGCCGATTCGGTCGGAGTCTGCATCCTGGTTAGCCCATGTTTTTTTTTTTTTTGGTATGGGGAGTATTAGTTGTATCGACATGTGCTTCATTTTTTTCCACTTACACCTACACCACCCATTGACTGAAACCTCTGCATCGTTCCTGGCAAGTTCTCGCGCTCCACTTTCAGGGGAACATTGTCAGAACTTACAGTACTCTTCCTCTCCATTCGCTTTTCGCCAGCAAGAGGTACATCCTTTCTGCTATCGAAATTGCGAGGACTACGACCGCGCACGATTATAGGTCCAGACTGGATCTCGGCTATC
Organism: Balansia obtecta B249; assembly: GCA_000709145.1. Taxonomy (NCBI): domain Eukaryota; kingdom Fungi; phylum Ascomycota; class Sordariomycetes; order Hypocreales; family Clavicipitaceae; genus Balansia; species Balansia obtecta. The sequence goes on from JFZS01000080.1 coordinate 73,583, forward strand.
TTGATCGTCTCACTGCCCTTGCTCTCTGCCATGAGACTGATCTGGACAACGTAGTGCTGCTGAAGACCTTTGCGCCGCCCGTTATTGGCTGTGGCGTGCTTGAATTGTAGTCTTTTCCATGACACAGGCAGCGTGACTCGGACAGTATCTATTTCCTGCGCGGTGCTCAAATCGAGCGGGATTTGGGGGGGAGCCCCGGCCACCTTGGTCTCCTCGCCACCGCCGGTCTGCGCATTTGAGCTTTTCCAAGGAATCGATATGATTTCCGTCGCCTTGCCCTCGATAGACTCCACGCCCGTTATCGAGGCCGATAACTCATCCACCGGGAACTGGCGGCCTTGTTCGTCTACCAGGCGTGAGACATTTTTTGGAAGGGTGATTTGCCCCGAGCATTGCCACAGGTTTCGTCGATAACAGGTCAGTTCAAGGGGTCTGCCGGTGTTGTCGCCGCCAAACACATCTTCTGCGACAAAGAACATGCCATAAAGCTCAGCGCTCATGGTCACCTCGGCGACATTTCCAGCGTCGTCCACCACTGTAGTGTTTATGATTGGGTCCGAGAAACCAAGCAATTTGTTGTCAAGCTCCTGAGGAGATGATTCTTCATGTAGGGCATCCGTATTTGGCGTGGGCTCAAAGGCTCGAGCCGAGTATGCGAAAGGATCCTCAAAAGTGGTGGCGAAGGTATCGAGGTCATACGCTGGTGTGAAGGGAAGAGTGGGCAAGGAGGCAGCATCACTACGACGATGGACATTGTTAGCAAATGCAAGCCATCTTTGGATAGTTTTCTTCTTTTCGTTATAATGATTTTTTTTAAAAAAATAAAAATAAAATAAAAAAAGGAAAAAGGGAAAGGAAGAAAAGACCAGATTTTGTCTTTAAAAAAATGTGTCATAATCCATCGTTCAAGCAACTTACAGAACAGTTTCGTCGAAACTGAAGCTTTGGTCAAAGTGCTCCATGCTCATGGTTTGGCCGTGTGCAGCACGATTCAAGCTCATTGCTTCGTTAGCCGCAGCGGCTGACAAGGCCGGCATAGAGTTGAACGTGGCCATCGCATCGTTCGCCCGTGAGAAAGCTCGTTACGGCCGAGCGACGGGTTGCGCAGCGCGAGACGGAGTCTGAGATGGAAACGCTGGCTGCTTGGCTGCTTGGCTGCCTGGCTGCCTGCTTGCTTTGGCCGTGAAGGAGCCAACCCAATGGTTTGACGAAGTGGAGACGAAGTGCGGCAGAAAGACCACTCTGGAGGAAACAACGTCTGCCGGAGGATCAGGTGCCGACAAGAGCCGGGTATAGCTCGGCCGAGAGAGAGAGCGAGTGAGGGAGGAAGCGGGATTGCGACTGGCGCCCAAGATGCCCAAGATGAAACCCGGAGATGGACAGATGGCCAGAGAGAGCAAAGATGGATGGCGATAGAGATGACCTGCGCCGGCAAATCGAAGCTGGAGCGATGGTGTTGTGAGGATGAGCAGGACGGTAAGGTAAGCCTTGTATTGGTGACGAGGTACCCCAAGCGAGAAACTTGGTGTGGTGCAGTGTGCGTGGTGTAAGTCGACACATCGGGGTGTGAGCCGGATGACCCAGGACTGAAGTACGGAGTAACTGAAGTGTACTGAGTCATCCAGATTAAGCATAGCGTGGGGGCCCGGCGGGTGCACCTATCAATTGGCTATTGGCTTTGCGGTCTCGGGCTAGTTCATCTATGCCCATCTGCGCCCATCTGCGCCCATCTGCGCCCATCCGCATCGGGCCACACGGACAGCACTTGCTTCGGGTGCTGATTCGCGAGGAAGAAGTCCGCCTGCCCATTTTAAATAGACTCCAACCAATCACAGCTGGTGGTGGTGATGCCGCCGCCCTGTTCGACTATGCCTAATAGGGGTGTCCGGGCCCAGGCATGGATAGATCAAGCTGCATATGAAGCTGCCTGTGACTGGTCGACAGACGAGGCCCACGCAGCTGGGCCTGGGGGCCTGGCTACGCGGAGTTCGGAGTGGTGCAAAGGTGTAGAGGTTGCAGAGGTGTGGGCTACGGGACAGAGCACAGAGCTGCGCACATAGCTGTGCAATAATGCGGTGCAATTGTGGAGGCAGCGGCACGCTTAACACTAGCGGAAGCACTGGCTTATGAAACTCCTGGTGGAAGCCCTGGAGCGGGTCGATTTAGAGTTGGTGTGCCCCTCTTGCGCCCCCTCCTGCCCCCCCTCCTGGCCCCCTCCTGGCCCCCTCCTGTCCCCCTCTTTATTAAAACCGGCCTCTTTACAAAGTTGCTCCGTATCGCATGCGCTTCAGAGTTGCATGGCTGACTTGGAATACATTGTATTCCCATCAATCTATGTCTCTCGCTACTCCATACTCCTTATGTATCCATCCATCCATCCATCTATATATCTATATATAGGCTCGGGCCGCTATTTATATATATATATCATCTCGCTACGCTATCTCTGTGACGCTTATTGTACATGACGCTCCTGATATCTTCAACCAAGGCCCGGGACGACGCCAATCATATTTCGCCATGTACATTACTTGATTCTACGAACGGGCTGCCGTAAAGTCCTCATTGAATATGCATCTCAACCCTTTTCAAAGTCCGACCAACTGATCAATGCTGTGAGAAGGCAAGAGACTTTGTTAGGGACACCACCCGGTCATCACCAAGATGGAGCATGATGGCCCCTTTGACGACCCTAGAGTGGCCCGATGCTAACTTTTCATTGTCAACGTAGACGCAGCTATCCTAACTCTTCTGCTAGAAAGAGTCGAATCTCTTTCAAGTAATCCCCACGCTCCCAGACATCTTGCCTGTTGGCGCCTCGTGTCTTCGTGTTCTGGGGTGCAGCGACGGGATGGGGACCCGAGCTAGCCGGTGACACCCCGATGCCTTCTTCCATGCTGGAAAATCAGGTGCTATACACCCCCTTGCATCGTGGCCAGATCCTCAGGTACTTGATCGATGTTCAAAGTTTGATCTCCCGTGCTTGCTAGGTACGAGGAGCATTTGGAGCTGAATACTCTGCTGCCAAACTTCCAGACCTCATCCAGCACGAGCTGCTTCGCCCCAGAGCCAGTACTGGACTCTTTATCAGAGAAAATGACCAGATCAGCGTCAGCTCCAGCCTTTAGTGTTCCTTTCCTATCCTGAATTCCCAACATGGTTGCGGGAGTCGAAGTCACAGCCTTAAGCGTCTGGGGCACGCTTGCGCCTGACCACTCCAGGAAGTTGTTGATACTCTCGATTAATGTGATTGAGCTGCCTCACCTTGTCAGCATTTTCTGATACGAGTGGTCGTCCAGACTAGTCAATACATCGCCATGGCTCGAATTCTCACAGGCGGGCTGGGAAGCCTGGGCCCTGCTGTACATGGATAACGGCGTGTGTATGCATAACAACAACGATATTTCTCAGAACATACCTTCCCGCGATGACGTCAGAGTCTTCCAACAGCAGCGTCGTTCCTTTCTTGACAATGTTGCTAGTCTGCTCACCGTTGGTCCACGGATAGGCACCATCTGGCAGGCCAGCAAGATGCATCGCGTCTGTGACAAGAATAAAACCGTCGGGGTGTGCATTGTAAGCAATCTTGACCGTGGTAGGATGAAGGTGAATGCCATCAGAAATGACGCCGAAGTAGGGGCGGGTCAAGTTTTCAGCCTTGCCCAGCACACCGAATATACCAGGATTGCGATGATGCAAAGGCCGCATGGCATTGAACAAATGTGTGATCATAGATGCGCCTTGGCCGACGGCCTCGGAAGCCTCCTCATAGGTCGCCTCCGAGTGACCGATCGAGTAGATTATCCCGCGTGAAGTCAACTCCGGGATCAACTTCATCATTTGCCCGCGTTCCGGTGCCGCTGTGATCAACTTGACGGGTATTGAGTCGCCTTGGTGTTGAGGTTGTAAGTTCTCGGCACCATAGCATGCCTCGATGTCGGCAAATGTTTGAGCCTCAATCATGACATCGACATTGTGAACTCCGTTTTTCGTGGGGTTCAAAAATGGTCCCTCGCAGTGAGCGCCGAGAGACTCGGCGCCTTCTTGTGCATCTCGATTATGCCCGGATGGGCCAAGAAATGGTAGCAACTACAGTGTGTGTCAGTAAAAAAACGAGCCATACTAGACGCGTGGCTATAAGTGGTTCATAAGCGCCGCAGCCGATGTTGACTGGTTGGCCCGACCGGAGCAACTACAGCTGAAATGGATGCGGCCTTCAAAGGAGGTCCGCCTGAGTAAGTCATTACGAACCTTACCTTTTGATACAGCTCAGCTCGTTGACTCGTAAGGGTAGGAAGATAGGATGTGACACCGGTTTGCACGAGACGCTTGTTAATTTCGTTGACTTTTTTGCCATACTGGGACATATCATCAAGTAGGGTGGAAAAATTAAAACCGAAAGCTCCATTCAGCTGGCACTCAATCATGCCGGGTGAAATGATCCGCCCATCAAGGTCAATAATCTCGTCGGGAAGTTGTAACTCGTCGAAGAAAGCAACCTGGCTGTTGATGATCTTGCCCGTGATCGAGCTAACCCAAAGGTCTTCGGTGACTAGAGCATCACCTTTCAGGAGGCGACAGTTGGTGAACTTGGTCAGGCCGTTCTTGACCCGAGGGCGAGTAGGGGGTGAGAGCGCAATAGGCATTGTGTCGACGGCGAGAAGTGCGTTGTTGTCTGCAGTGTGTGGCTCGAGTAGAAGAAGACTATGTCTGATATGGATCTTATCTGGCGCTCGACGAGCCTGAGCTGGGAACGTAGGCTTAGGCGAGAGCTTGTCGACGGGGGAAGGAACGAGGGAAGGAACAAGGGGAGTATATGATATTATGTACCGGGTATCTGAAGACTGACGGAACTGACGGTGATGTAAGAACGGTTGGGTGATGTAGATGGCCAGGACAGCATCGTCGCGACCACGACTCGGCTTGGCGCTCCGTGCAAATCCCTAAATACATATAACCAAGGTCCAAGGCCATCGCGGTAATTCCTGGTCACTACTCCATAGGTCTAAGTATGCGGACCCTGCCATAACCCACAGAGAGAGCTGAGCCCGTGCCCGGTCGTTGTCGAGTACATCGTCATTGTCATGGTGCCATGTGATGGCCCACGTTTTGCTGTGTTGTGGATTCGTTTTCGTCGTGGGACGTTCGAGAGGGGGCATCGCTAAGGCTGGTTGGTTGGCTGGCTGGCTGGTTGCCCACCTGGGCATGTAACGTTGACTTGTACTCTGCTGACCTCATGACACCGGCCTGAGCATTGGGTACAATGCTACAATGCCCCACCGGACTTTCTCCAAGCCAGACGAATTTCCAGCATTCCAGCATTCCAACATTCCAACATTCCGGACCAAGCCCAAATAGGAAAGTTGCTCGCAGCTTAGAAAAAGTGAAAAAAAAAAGAAAAAAAAAGAAAAAGGAAGAACCGAGTACCCTGTGCTCAAGTCAAAAAACTTCCTACAGACCATGTCCTTGTCCAGGTCCTCCAGGGCCTCAAAACGAATCAGTTGAGCATGAACTTGATGTGTTTCCGAGTGCAAATAGCAATGTGGTCCCGGGTAGCCACAGCGGCGAGCTGGCTGGCTGGATGAACAGACAGACCAGACAGAGCAGTCAGACATCAAATCACATCACTTCACGGCTTGCTTCTAACAAGCAACCCCGGGCTGTTCGCGTCCAGTGTCGGATCTCAGCTGCCACCCCGAGCACACCACGATCCGAAACGAACTTGTGTGTAGGGGTAGTTGGCGGCCGTGGCTTGTCGATGCTTGTCGATGAATGTCGATGCTTGTCGATGCTTGTCGATGTGCGGCTTCGTTGGACGCTCGTGGGAAGTCGCGCTCGGGTTTTCCACTTTTGGCCCCCAACGCTCTCCTAGGTAATTTGTCAATAGAGAGTTGCTGCGAATCCGACCCAACCAGAAAGACTCACCAGGGACTCACCAGGGGACTCAACTTGCTCTCCCGCGCCGCCCAGCCCACCTCATCTGCCAACTCAACTGCCATCTGCCAACTGGTATCGGCCTAGCTCCCAGCTTCTCGGCACTGCAGCGCTCACACGCTGCCAACTTGTCCACCTCGACGTCGGTTCATCGTGGAGGCATACTTTGTTAGCCTCAACTGCCGACTGAGCTCTCCGCCGAGTGCGGTGGACTTTGGACAATGGCAGCCAACTCAGATTCAACCCAAGCAAACTCCAACGCGGGCTCCGAAGCGAGCGACCTGGACCCACTATGGCATAACCTCGATTGGTATGTGCTTGCTTGCTTTCCTTGACCATGACGATGAATTCAATGCCATCTTATTGCATCCTTTGCCCATGTGGCGGTTACATCCTGAATCGAAGCCTTGACCGAGAATATGCTGACTTTTTCCGCCTTGTTTTGTGCATTACCAGGGCGATTGGCCAAATGCTGATTATGGGCTGGGATGGCACTGAAGTTACTCCTCAGATCAAGAGCCTCATCGAGGACCACCATCTCGGATCAATCATCCTCACCGCAAAAAACTTGAAATGTCCGTGCATCCCCAGTTCTCATTCTACAGTATTCCATCGGCTGAAGCATGAGTTCATGTCATGCAGACAAGTTCGGCACCTACTTAGAGAGCAACAGTATGTGCTGACTTTGGGACGTATTAGCGGCCCAGGAAACGGCCGAGCTTGTTCAAGAATTGCAAATCATCGCCAGGAATTCCGGCCACCCCCATCCGCTACTGATCGCCCTGGACCAGGAAAACGGTGGTGTGAACAGTCTCTTCGATGAGGATTATGTTTGCCAGTTTCCTAGCGCCATGGGGGTTGCTGCCACTGGCCGTGTCGAGCTGGCGTACGAAATTTCCAAGGCAACGGCGACCGAAATCTCGGCCTGCGGTGTCAACTTGATGCTCGGCCCCGTTCTAGACGTCCTCAACAATGCAAGATACCAGCCCCTTGGCGTTCGCGCTACCGGAGACGACCCTCAGGAAGCTTCCCAGTACGGCATTGCTGCTCTCTGTGGTGTCTGCGATGCTGGCATCGCTGCCGCCGGAAAGCATTTCCCGTCGTACGGTAACCTGGACTTCCAAGGCTCCAATCTCGACGTCCCCATCATCACCCAGACCCTGGAGGAGTTGAGCCTCAGCGCTCTTGTCCCCTTCCGCAATGCTATCGCGACCGGAAAATTGGATGCCATGTTTGTTGGCGGATGTGGGATCTCGAGTCCATCCATGAATGTCGGTCACGCATGCTTGTCCGATCAGGTTGTGGATGATTTACTTCGTAACGACCTTGGATTCAAGGGAGTTGCGATTTCAGAATGTCTGGAAATGGAAGCTCTCAGTCACGATCTGGGGGTTCAAAATGGCGTCGTCATGGCGGTTGAAGCTGGCTGCGATCTCGTTCTCCTCTGCCGCGCTTATGATGTTCAGCTCGAGGCAATCAAGGGACTGAAGCTTGGTTACGACAACGGTATCATCACTAAAGAGCGAATATTCACCTCGATAAGACGCATGCTGCATCTCAAGTCGACATGCACGTCTTGGGTAAGAGCTCTCAACCCCCCGGGTATTTCTCTCCTGTCCAAAATCCACCCATCACATCTCTCTCTTTCTCGACGCGCCTATGACGAATCCATCACTGTCGTCCGCGACAAGGAGAAATTGCTACCTCTCTCCAACTCCATGCACCCTGGAGAGGAGTTACTGCTACTCACACCCCTTGTAAAACCCCTTCCCGCCTCCGCAATGACCAAGAGTTTGCTAGGATCCAAAAATGGCCGATCACAGGCTCCCACGAACCATCGTCAGAGAAGTGCAATAATGAGTGGTGAGGGTGTCTTTCGCGAATTTGGCAGAAACTTGGCTAGATACCGCAACGAAAAGCTCCTTCACACCAGCTATACGGCGAACGGAGTCAGACCAGGTGAGATGAAAGAGAGAGATGAACATTCGTTTGTGACACTGTGCTGAATGAGGGAGACAGTCCACGAGAATCTGATCAACAGGGCTTCATGCATCATCATTGTAACGGCAGACGCCAACCGGAATATGTACCAAGCGGGCTTTACGAAACATGTCGACATGATGTGTTCTATGCATCGAAGTCGAGGGAACAAGAAGCAACTGATCGTGGTTGCAGTGAGCTCTCCATACGACTTTGCCATGGACAAGTCCATCGGCACTTATATTTGCACATTTGATTTCACGGAGAATGCCATGTCGGCATTGGTTCGAGTGTTGGTGGGCGAGATCAACCCTGTTGGCAGCATGCCTGGCACGCTGCGCAAGAGCAAAAAGGTACTGAAATCGAGACAACACTGGCTCGTGGAAGAGTATGACCGTAACAGGGATTGCACTGGCCTGGATGATTTGCTCAAGGGAGTCCACAGAGCCAGCGCGCCGGACCTGCATTTCCTCGAGGCCACAAGAGCGGCGTCCTTTGAGTTACACAACCCGAACATCAAGGAAACGCACTTTGTCGTGAGGAACAGCAGTACTGGAGCCCTTTACGGGTTTGTGGCCACCTACTACATCGGCGGGGTTGGCATGATTGGCGCTCTTCTGGTCGACCCTGGCAAACGGAACGTATCTATTGGCAGATCACTCCACAGACGAGCACTGAAGAGCATCGGAGAACAGAGAGGATTGAAGAAGGTTCAGATAGGGATGTCGTTCCCGGGAGTCTTTCTGGGCATTCCTTTGGGTCTCGAGGTTAACGCAGTGAAAGAGTGGTTCGGCAACAGCGGGTGGGACACACAGTTTCCTCGCCGCTTGACCAATATGATTATCAACGACCTCACTAGCTGGGTCGCTCCAGAGGGACTTCTTCAAAGCATTCAAAGAGCAAATATCAGTTTTGATTTGATTCACGGCCTGGAGAATGCAGAAAGCGTGTTGCACCATGTTCGCGCAAATGCTAATCCTGAGGTCGTCGAGCTATACATGTATGCTCTGTCGGAGAACAAGGCATGCGGCATCGTGAGAGCCAAGGACCTCTCCGGTTATCTGGTTGGAACTGTGATCATCTGCCACCAAGCCAGCCCATTAGTTATGTATATCCCGGCCCAGCTCTCGGAGCGTGGGGATACTGGCGGTATCATTGCGCCGATCGTGCCATCAACACCTCAGGCGACGCTAGTTCTGCAAGGGTTGGCCCTGATGGGTGTTCGGCAAAGCAAGAGCCATGAAGCGTCAAAGGCTGTTTTGAGCTGGGTCAGTTCATCTCCGTTCTATCCCCCTTTGATATGGAGACCTGACAGAAATCGCAGGCGGTGGATGATGCGTTCGAACCGTTAGTGGCAATGGGCTTTGAGATATGCCAGGCGTTTGAAGAAATCACAAACTCCCCGGATGTGTAAGTTTAGCTGACCAGTGCGAGTGAATATCCCGAGCTGACAGCGCTGGTAACATCAGCTGCCAAGTATGACCATTGTGTTTTGAAACCGGATGATTACAAATTCTTATTTTCTTTGCCGACTTGTTGGACGGCTATCACATTATTTACAAATCTTTCTGTTAAAAAAAAAAAAACAATCTACACGATGCTCGCGAATTTGAGCGTCACCAGGGGATGAGTAAGAGTAAGTGATGGCAAGATGCTGGAGTTGCTCGTTTTATTTAGCTGGGCAGGATATACCAACCAGGCGACGTGTATTACCAGGCAAATCAAGGTGTTTTCTGCTTGTTTGCCTTTGTAAAGCTGCTGCAGTGCAGTGCGGCAGATTCGACGCAGGATCCAAATTTATGTTGGGATATTTTCTGCATATCATGTGAGATGAAACATTGGTGATGGTGTGTTTTTTTTTTTTTTTCTCTTTTTTAAAAAAAAAATCCCTCTCTTAGCGCTGCGTCGCTTAAATACCGGGCCGATGTCCCACGCCTGCGCGACCCGTGAGGCTGGCTGGCTGGTGGGCACCAGGAAGGCGGCTTGTATCGCAGCACAGGCCGTAACCACAATGCGCGGCGCCCTCAGGTCATGCTTAGAGTCAGTCCCTCTCGCTTCTCCCGTCAACCTGCCAACTTTGCTATCCACCCCTTCGACGCCTCGCCGAGACTCCAAGCTCCAACGCACATTCTGTTCACCCTCAATGATCACTCGGAAGAAACGCCCAGTTTCTGCAATTTCCCACCATCTCCATAGACTAACCCGGAAGCCCAAGTCTGCGCCACTGGCCGCGGCATTCGTGAGTCGCAGCAACAAACCGCCCGCCTGACCACCACTCTGCCCGCAATGGCTACGCAACAGATTCTTTTCGCCGAGACCATAGCCGGCATGAAGAAGGCTTTCAAAAGGAAAGCGTATGGTAAGGCTGTTCTCTTCACGCAACAGTCGAGCCCAAACCACTTGTCGCTCACCAGCCGCGTTGCCACAGAATCCGATTCCGACTCAGAAATCGAGAGCTACACCAACCGCGGCCATAAGCTACAGAAGAGAGCGCGATTCGCACATAAAGGCCAATTGGCACCGACGGTTATGCCGAGCGCCTACAGACAGGTACAGGCCCCTCAACAAAACTCCCATCCTCCCCCTCCCAAATTCAGCATTTCGTTTTGCTCCGACTTGCATCTAGTCATGTTTTTTTTTCTTACGTTTGTCTAGGTGGTAGACTACGCTGGCGTGCGAAGAAGCATACTACATCGGAATCCGCCGCTCGTTGACGACGAAGGCTACGAGATTGTTAGTGACGACGACGCCGATCGGATAGAAGAGGCCGAGTTGGCGGCCGCCGAGCTCAACCCATACTCCAACATCCACCTCGACCGTAAGCCTCATCGTCTAGTTCACCGTCGCGAATGCGCGCCGATTCTGACATCCTTGCAGACGTTCTAGCTCCATTGACTGCCCTCACCGATTTACCACATCATCCGACCCTCTCCAAACCATTCACGTCGAAAACACTGTCCGAGCTTGTCGCTCAAAGCGGTGGAATCGTGCGCAAAGAAAATCGATCTTTGTGGCAAGTCCGACATCTCTGGACCTCTCTCTGCGGAGATGGCGTCTGGGTGCCTTGCGAATCTATGGTGGGCTCGAACGACATCAATCTCTACTCGGATGAGCACGTGGCGCGCTTTTTGCGCATTGGAAAAAATGCCTCAAGCTCGGCGGGAGACGTGGTCAATGGCGGTACACGAGAAAGGATTCCCAAAGTGATACATAAAGATAAAGACCAGCAAGACGGCGATGTGGCCATGGCAGATGCCGCTGATGAAAAACACGACACAAACAATAACGGAGGGGAAACAACAAGCACACAGGAGCCAGAGAATGAAGATGTCAGAGATGGCGAGTCGAAGCAACCGGAGAAAAATGGAACCATGGATGCTGACAACGAGGACCCAACGTACCACCAACGACAAAAAAATGCAACTTCGTCGGCAGAAGCTGCCAAAGCAGAACAGCCCATACCGGCAACAGCAGTATCCCATCCACCAGAGGATTCATTTATTCACCCCATGTTTCTAGTACCACCCGGAGCAAAGCCTGACAGAAATATGGGTATTCCTGAGAATGAAGCCGAAGACATCAGGCGACTGCTGGCGCTCTACGTGCAGAAACAGGAAGAGGTCTGCAGGGGCGCGAGTCGACTACATCATGGCCTGCTTCGAGCACAAAGGCTACGGAGCAATGTCTTGAGCTGGGCCAAAGCAGAAGCTCACTGCGGGCCCAACAGAGACATGTCTGATGGGGAGGACTGGTATGACAAGGAGGAATGGGGATTAACTGAAGATTTGAAGAAGGGCCAGGACGAGGAGGAAGAAGACAACACGATAACGACAGGCAAGAAGACTCGAGCTCGCCGAAACTGAACATATTGATACCATTCATTGGCAACGAGAGCGAGAGGAGCTGTTGAACAGGACTGGGGGACTAATGATGGCTGGAACTGAGAGACGAGGCGGAGAGTCACATACGTGGGCAGGCTGGTTCACAAGCCCAATGAGCGAAGTTGAGTTGGGTTAAGCTTGCTGGTCAAAGCAGCAAAGTATCATTATGTGTGTATTATATGACACAGGACACCTGGGAATCTTTAAGATGGAGGCACGCACGCCTTTCCTTCTCCCTCCAGTCCCTCCAGACGCCAGTACATTCATTTATGGGGCGGATCGTAGAGACATCATCAAAGGCATTGCTTGGTGTATTGCTAGGGCTGTAGTACTACTCCACCCCGCGACAACGGGCCACAACTCGGTCGAGAGGCAATTAGGGCAGAGCACAGAATTACTTTTGAGAGAAGAATTGTGTGCCCTGTTGGTGAACCGCAGTGCTGGCTGACACGGGACGATGACAGGCGGGGACTGCAGCGTTGCGGGGGCGGGGCGGTGGATCAGCTCTCGACGAATTGCAGTGCTGGCAGGGCTGTTGCTGGATGTTTTGCTGAACCGGTTTAATACCACACATACCACACAGCCAGCTGGTTTTCCATCTCTGCTCTTCGACGGAGAATCTCATTTCTTGTTTTACGCGGACCTGCTGCCGCGCACAACCATACCTGCCTGGACCTGGGGTGCTTAGCCTCCTCACTGTGACCACCGGGTGACCCGTTGGCCCCGTGGCTTGGCTGTCAAACTGCCCGCCATGACGTCTTTCGTTGGCGAGCTCGCCAGTTATGTCGACTTGGACAAGAAGAGCCTGGCTGGTGAGTGACGACGGGTGCGGTGTCGCTCCGTGGCCTCGGTGTTGCAACTTGAAAAGACTGATTTTTATTACTCTCGTGGCTAACGGCTGCCTTGGCGTATGTACGCTATAGTCTCTGCGGCGTCCATTGCCTTCAATCCCTTGTTCTGGAAGTGAGTGCCGTCTTCCCGCACGATCCCTGGAACGCAGTCCCTGGGTCGGTCATGTGTTGTGTGTGTGTGTGTGTGTGTAAGATGGAATATTTGGCTAACGAGAGACATTTTGCTGTCACCAAGCATCGCTGCTCGACAAGGTTCGGAGCCAACGGAGCTTCCCCCCCCCCTCCCGACCTCGTCACATCAGTGCATCGTGCCGGACTGACTTTTGAAATACCGTAGAGTATCACCACAAGCTTCTGACGAGATTCTTCGCCGGTAATTCAAAAGCCGCCTGCTACGGTCTCGCTGCCACCATCTTCTCCCTCGGCCTTGTACGTGACTGGCTGTACAAGACCGCCATCTCGGAGCAACCGTCTCACCCGTTGCTCCTGACGGGGTACTCCAAGGCTGCTGCGTACGCGTTGCTGGCCGCTGGGAACACTCTGGTGGTGACGTCGACATGGAGGCTGGGCATAATCGGAACGTTCCTCGGGGACTATTTCGGTTTCCTGCTAGATGAGATGGTGACGGGGTTCCCTTTCAGCGTGACCGGCGCTCCCATGTACTGGGGCTCGACCATGAGCTTCTTGGGTACTGCCCTGCTCTTTGGCAAGCCGGCCGGTTTGTTGCTGACGGCCTGGGTGTACGTGGTTTATGTACTTGCTCTGCGCTACGAGGATCCCTTCACAGCTGGCATATATGCCAAGCGCGAGCGTGAGAGGGCTGCTGCAAAGTCTGGCAAGAAGCAGAAGTGATGTTTGGAAACTCGGCAGACCGTGACGCAAATAGAGAGCTTGGTTGTCGATCGAATTGGGGGGACGTGTACGTGTGCGAGTTGGCCGATGGATGACGTCTCTTTATTCCGAGTATACATGGCATCTGCAGCCGCGCTAGTAGTGCATACAATTGTGCCGGTACGAGTGCGTGCCAACAGGTTACGAGAGTGCATGGAAGTTGCTTCTTTTTCCTTTTCCCCTCGGAGGCATAGATATTACCGATATCAACAGGCTGGCATGGCGCGAGGTTGTACTCGGTACGTGAAGCAGCATTTAATTTCAATCAGCGATACAATTGGTCAATGCGCTCGTTGAATGAACCAGGTGTTAGAGTAGTATTGTGATAGATGCGACTACTTTATGAGGCTTCTGACCACGTCGTGCAGAGACCTCGGACTTGCCAGCCAGTGGCTTGTGATTTGACGCTGCGGAAGGCCCAGCGTGCAACGTCGTGGGTGTTTCAATTGAAGGGAGATATCATGGAGGAGAATTTTCTTCTCTTGGGCAACTAGATGTAGGCGTGGTAAGATTCTCCAGAGTTTATATCTACTGCACCTCTTTCCTCTGAACAAGTCTTGGTGTTGCGTCGTCGTCCGATGCAGTGCTCATTGTGGTGACATGCACAATGAGTCGGGATCGCGGGTCAAGATGGATGAAAGGTTGAAATACTACCAGCAGAACTGAAAATAGCATCGTCGTGTCTAGCTGCGCCTCAAGTGGATCGCACGACTAACGACTCCGTGCACGTATGGTGCCTGAGGTCAGCCACGCGACAGACAGGACAGGGAATGAGAACGGGCGGGGGTTGGAATGAGGCCTGGTGCACCACGTCCAAGAAACATGTCCCAATCTCTCCATCATGAGATGGCTAGTCATGCACTCGATAATCGATGGCTCCCTTTATATTTATCCGTGTCGAAGAGGCTTTGTCTCATTCAACGAGCCACGTCAAGAAATGTACAGTGCAGTGCGTACGGAGTACGACAGCCGTAAATGGAAACTCCCTTGGGACGTGGCCATCGCACCAAAGAACGCACGCACAGGTCTATGCCGCTACATGCCTATGAAATGTGGGGGGG
>JFZS01000081.1:0-87556 GCA_000709145.1 Balansia obtecta B249
CCTTAGCTCCTTAATAGAAGCTATACTATATCTATACTAAGTTTAACTATAACTGTATTATATCTAAGATACAACTAGTTATGTACTGTTTGTCACGGACTAGCCAAAGGCCTAAGCGAGTGCAAGCGCAAATCAGGTGTTGTGCGTTAGCACCTACCCCCTTGACTATTACTAGCAAAAGAGTACGTATTGAACGACCTGCCCATGGTTGCTTAATATTGCACTATAAGACCTTCCGTTGCTTCCGTTGTTTCTGCTGTTAGGCTAGGGTATAACCCTAGACTATAACACTGTTTAGCTCTAACCTTAGTACCTGTGTCTTTTTGTGCCTCGTCCCTAGGTTCAGGCAAATCCTGAAACCATAACAGAGATAGCTAATAAAGCAAGTAGTTATGTTAACTAAAGCTTACTTCTTCTTTTTCTTCTAAGTATATATAGTTCTAAATGTATAAGAGGATTAAGGCGAAGCCTCTGTAATTACGTAGGGTCCCGCTAACGAAGCTGGGTAGGGACCGCGGCCTGCACAGACCCTTACGCTAAGCTTTAGTTATGTAAGGCCCTGCGCAGACCGCGAGCCTAGCCTAGCTCCACCTATGAGTCCCTACGTAATTACAGGGGTTTGCCTATAAAACTTCTTTTCTTTAAAACAGCTTGTACCTAAAAAGAGGATAAGTTAAGCTTTAGTTAATATAACTGCCTGCTATATTGTCTCTGCCTAGCTATCTGCGATCCCTAACAAGTTAATACAACTGACTACTATACTAGCTCTGCTTAGCTGTCTATAATATCTAACATTCTGTTGTTCTTTCTCTTAGGTCTAGCGCAGGCTTAAGCCGAAGTCTATAATAGCGCTCTAGTAAAACGTAATATACTAAAGCAAAAGCGAGGCTCAACTTTATATAGTAGTCATATGCCCTCCCGTCTCTGCTACAAGAACGTCTTGTCTGTTCTTATTATCTTTCTCCTCAAGCCCGTACTTCGTTCCTAACTCAGTCCTTAGTGGCATATGTTTTTCAATCGCTACTGCAATTAGTCCTGTAGCGCTAAACGCCATGGCACCATACCAAACCACATTTAATGTCTCGAGGTACACACTCAAAACCTGGGATTTTACAGGCTGCGGCAACGTCTGCACAAATTCCCCAGTTGAAAGCTCGTATGCCCTGCCGCCCCCTAGGGCACTTCTTACGGTAGGGTCCGATATTCGATAGGAAATAGTGTCGAAACGGTTCTTGAACATGATGCTGGGGATTGTAATGCCCCATACGTAGCCAAAGCTGCGTAAGAACGAGTACATACCCGTAGCACTAGCAACTTCTTTCTCTGGCAAACTTGCCAGAACAGCGGGTAGAAGAGTCGGTAGGATGAAGCTCCGTCCGATGGCATCTACTATCTGAAGCATAGCCCAGACACCTGCATGCGTATCTTTGTCCAGAAGAACGTTAAGGCCGGGTCCTAGTGTGCTTAGGATAAAGCCTATAGCGTGTAGGGGGCGGTAGTGGCCAGTTTTTGAAAGAATAAATCCTACTAGAGACGACCCAGGAATAAGCAGGAACATAAAAGGTAAGAAATCAACCCCCGTCTGCACAAGGCTCGTGCCGCGAATTGCGAGAAAATAAACGGGCCAGAAGAAACAGACCCATTGCAGCAACATGGAAGAGACGAATACCATGTAGAATGCTGCTCCTGAGGTTCGGTTGGAGAAGACGTGCGGAGGAACGCATGGATTGGCATCTTTGATGTAGTATTCGTACGTGTGGAAGCCGGCTAGACCAACAGCGCCCACAACAATAGGAATAATAGTCCTCCACGAGGACCACTGGTACATTGTTCCGCCAAATGTGAGGCCGATAAGAAAAGAAGTGGTTGAACCAATAAACATGACATTGCCGGCCCAGTCCACCTGCGTGAACACGACTGTCCACGGAACTGGCAGATGCTTAATTCGAAGGAAGAAAACCATGACGGGGAGGACCAAGGCGCAAATGGGAAGGTTAATATAGAAGCACCATCGCCAGTCTCTCTGTGCCAGCGCGCCGCCAACCACTGGCCCGAAAATGGCTCCAAGTGCAGCGCTAGAAAGCACAACTCCGAGATATTTCCCCCGGTCTCTTGGCGATACCATGTCGCAGACAACCAATTCGACGAGCAGCATAATACCACCGCTTCCCACACCTTGCACTGTGCGGCCGGCAATCATGGTCGCAGCATTGTTGGCGCCGCCTGCAATGCCACTGCCTATAGCGAACATGGCAACCGAGATGATAGTAGGCCAGCGGCGCCCAAAGATGTCGCAAAGCTGGGCAATGCCTGGCTGGACCACGGTTTGGGCAAAGAGGAAGCAATTAGCTACCGGAATGTACTTGTCGCCCAGCTCAAGGTCCTTTGATATGTGCGGCAACGCGATAGCAATGATAGATCCGTCTAGCGATGCTGTAAAGCCAATGAGGCATAGAGAAAAAATAACCAGCCAAAAGCGGCGATCTTGAGCTACCGGTTCCGTCTTGACGGTTGTCGTTTCTATCTTGGGTGTTGGGGCTTCCATGGCATCAAAGGTGTAGGAGCTTAGGTGTAGCTTGCCAGAAGTTTGCGACTAACAAACACTAGAAGTCAACGAGTTTGAGTTTAAGGATGCTGCAACTGCTACCTATGTAAACAACCACGTATCAAATCAAGCTAGCAGCCCGTGTGGCCCCGACCATTGCAAACTTCAAAGTGGTCTGATCGAATTGGAATAGGCCGATCCCCTTTACCTCTGGCCCGGCCGCCGTACTCATCAGCATTCAAAGGGCATGGTAGAATGCGGTCTGATGCTTTCATTAATGATTTACCCATTTCCCAGGCTTACAAGAAGGTGATAGCAACAACGCCACCGAAAATAGAATGTGTCTGCCTCTTAGACCCACAAGTTGACTGCGCAAGAAGGAGGGAACGTCTTGATAAGCCTGTTCAGCATTAAGCGAGCCTGTAATTAAAAGGGATTGTTTAGGCCGTTTCAAGACGGAAGACCGCACCAAAGCAATCTTGGAATGAAATGGTGGGTGAGACAGGACCGAGAAACAGCGCCACGCTTGTCCCGTCGCCGCATAATTTGCCAAAGCGATGGGTTGTAATTCGCAGCGTAGTTTTGGTCAGCTATCAAGTAAGAGTCTAAGTAATATTATTCAACTGCGGCCTAAAATCTGACCTGTCGTTCTGGAACGATTACATGTCGACTTGACAAAGTGTGACTAGGATTCGCTATGCTTTTAGTGTCGTCAATGATACTGTAGCCTTAGCTTAGGCCACCTGATTGTCATGACGAGATAGTAACCCATGACAGAAGTTGACCAGTCAGAAATCACGAGTAATTTTCCGAGCTGCTTTGAGAGGACTTGGCCATCGGCTAATCACGGCTGCGAACCCTATGGTTCTCACTAGTCAAGTGACTCGGAAAATGACGAATCACCAATGAAGAAAAATTACACTAAGGTGCCCAGCCTTAGGCACTGTAACCCGGTTTGAAACACCGATGATCAAGAAACCAACAGCCCGAAAAAAAAAAAAAAAAACTCTGTGCCAATCGCTGTATTGCAATAAAGAAGTGTTAGTAGAGAGCTACAGTTGCTATGAAGGCTTTCTTTAGCGCAACCACTATGATTATCTTGAATATTGCAACCTAAATGAGCCAAAAATAAAGACCGAATTACTAAGATTCTAAACAACAGGGAGCCGAGTAAGTACTATTTCCTTTCCGCAGTCAGGCACTTCTAGGTCAAATCCACGCCATCACACCCATACGTCAACAAAAATAACGCGCTCCGTTGCTGAAAAGTATATCTCCTTATATTCTGTGACACCATAAGTATCCGTAACACCGTTCAATAAAAGGCTTCTAATTGGCTTGCATGCATGCTAAGTCCTGCAAATATCTAGGCAGATATATAGGCTATCGGGATGAGTATAACAGTGTGAAATCATTCGGAGACCCCCTTCCTCGTTCTGAATAAGAGACTAAAAGTAATAACCCGACATTAAAAAGTGCATTCCGTCGTGAGTCATCAGATGAAGCGGAGATGTAGCGGTACGCTTACTTATTATTCATATGCCGGGAGCTGGAAGCTGTCGACCTCACGGAGGCAAACCTTGAAGTTTTTCTGGGAAAAGATACCGTAGCACTGACTGTACCATGGCTTACAAGGGTTTACAATAGTAATCTCAAAATTTCTTAAGATCTTCACATTAGTTAGCAACATCGTCCAAGTTGCAAGATTTCGCTTTCACCACTACACTGATTGCCTAGCCTACCTGGCGAAGGAGAATGAAAGAAGACACAGCATCTTACCTCAAAGATAACTTTTGTGATCTCCAACATGGCCATAGACGCACCCAAGCACTTGGTCGAGCCATGACCAAAAATCAGCGAGTGCGTTTGGTGCATGATGCGTAGCCGTTCCGCGTCATCGGTCAGCCACCGCTCAGGGCGGTAAAGGTCGGCATCGTCGCCATAAATGTCGCGGTTGAGCTGGGCACCCCACGCGTTCAAACCTACAAATGTACCCCCGGGTAAGTGGAAGCGACCGAGATAATCACCTTCCGGCGGAATCACTCTCTCACGAAGCTGACTGAGGGGTGGGAATTTGCGAAGCCCCTCCATAACACTCGCACGCAGATATACAAGCTTGTCAGCTTCGCAATCCTGAATCGGAAGGGAGACATCTCCTCTTGCTACCGCACCATGAATCTCAGCTCGCAGCGTCATATATACTTGCGGGTTGGTCATGATAAACAGGAGTGTGCTCTGCACCGCGGTCGAGGTGGTGTCAGATCCAGCCACACTGATGCCGGTCGGTCAGCAACAAGGATACTGTCTGTGTGTATGAGGACAACGGCCTTGTCTATTGGCCACACTTACAGTGCGATGATGACTTCAGAATTGATTTGATCCTTGGGCATGCCTCGACTAAGAAGAGAACTAACAACGTCGTTTGATTCATGCCCTTGTATGGCTCGTCTTTCGACTACGTTGTGAACGATCTGCATAAATGACTAGTTAGTGCAACTTCTGTGCGTTTAACAGACCCAGCAACATCATTCAAATGAATACGATATCACTCACCCCCATCAGATGACCGACACCAGTAGCATCGCACCGCTTGGGAAACAGCTTATTCCTCAATGCAGGTATCCTAGCTAGCTGAAAGAAAATCGTATTTAGTTCCAAAAAGACGGAGAAGTACTGGCAAGCGCGATTGCCAACCTCAACCGTCTCAAGAATGCAGTGGACATCTTTACCCTGTCTGACACATCCAATCTCCTCGCCTAGGCAGATCTTCGTGATGATGTCGACGGTCAAGAACTGTATCATCTGGCCTATGTCGCACAGTCCCTTACCATCACCAGCCAAGCGCTTCCGCAGCGTATGCAGCCAGTTGAGGACCAGCTGGTCTATAACAGGTTCCATCGCGGCCACGGATCTGCCTGTGAACTAACTTGCTTGTCAGCATAAATATGCAAATACAGGTTTTTAACAGTACATGATCATTTAGTACTCACACTCGGAGCCAGCTGGGCGCGGATCTTGCCATGTTTTCTAATGTCACGCTCGGAGACGATGTTAGGGATGTGGGGATCAATGCGGACCGAATCAAACCAGGGTCCGCGGACGTATCCTGAACGGGTAGCCAGAATGCGCCGGATAATGTCAGGATCGTCGGTGATGACATGGTTCGGACCGATACGCGCGACGGATCCTAGAATAGATGAATGCGCATAGTTAGGCTTTAGCCTTGAAGCGCGATCCTAGCTATAGTAAATGAAGGTTGCCTACCGTATTTTGCATTCACCTCAGACCATATCTCATGAGACCGGCCACTTGATAGGGTTCCTGCAATCCACAGCCGTGTCCATCGCGCCAGCCATGGTCCCGGTACTTGCGATATACTTGGTACCATGCGAAGCGCTAGCCTCCCAAGAGAGATAAGCAGGACAATAGCTGAGACGATGAGAAGTATGGCGACTTGGGAGAGAAATAATAGAGATATAGACAGTATCATGTTGAGCAGCGAGCTGGTAGAAGCGGAAGCAACTTCGAAATCAAGGTAGAAACTTGCGGTGATATGTGGTCATCTTGTCCACGGCCGTCACTTTCACCCTTTTATACTTTGGTAATTCGCTGCAGAATGCTAGCGCCAAACCCCTAGCTTGGAGGTCATAGAAGCGCATAATTCGATGATAATGATATCAGCAAGTTCTAAAAATGGTTCAACAAGCTCGCTTATAGTCGGTACCCGAGAAATTCCTACACTAGATTTTATTCCGCCTCCAATCCCCGTGAATAGTACGTGTCGACCTCAACCTAGATATCATTGGCAGGCTGAGGTTGGCTGTTTCTCATGTGCATTCAGGTTATCCGTACTGTGTTGTGCCCATGATGCCCACGCACTTCTGAAATCGGAGATGTTTCGCCTCTCACTAAGACGGTTTACTATACAAATGACATAGCTAGAGTACGAAACCTATTTCTTCAGCGCCCTGTGATTGAAAGGACGTTGGGTTACATACGTTAGCCTCGGCCCGTGCTGCGGCAAAATGCCGCCTCCCATCTGTAATACCGCCCCCAACTACCAGACATGTAAGCGGCATGAAGGCATAAGTCTTAGTACCATATGCCATAGGATCTCATTGGAAATAACTACACCCACCCACTAGATACTCAATTACTTAGAAAAAGTTGGCTGCCTAGCTGGATTCTCGCCGGCACTCTCACTTGAGATCTTACAATTCGTAAAGACCGCGACACTCCCGTTAACAATGGTTTAAGCATCATTTTCTTGACTCATTTAATCCCTTAAAATTATTAAGGAGCAACTGTAGTCTGTTTTCGTCGCCGTAACAAGAAAGAAATGGACCCCGACATGCTGTTGCAGAGTCTGCAATATCCCATTCAACCGCCACCTCCAGGGATAACGCCCAACTTCGCCAATCCTGACTCTAATGCCTACCAAGTGTATATTACTTCAGGTGTATGCATTCCATTAATGCTGATCTTTGCTTTTATCAGATTCATCTCGATAAAATACGCCCACAGGAAGGTTACCATGGCCGACGAAAGTCAGTTTTTCTTGAATTACACTCTCCATCAGCGCTGTTCTTCCCTGTCGCTCTGCAGCAACTAACAAGTCTGTAGTCGTTTTTATTACAGGATTAGTCCGTTTCCGCATTCATAGTTACCTACCTTGGTTGCTGACTGGGTCCAGACGCTGTGCCTCGCCTTTACCGTCATGACCATAATTTGTAGGATCAACGTTTTGTCAGCTAAATGTTTGCGCTATCCCGCTAATTGCCGCACAGGCGTTGCAGGAGGTGCATTTGGTAAAGAAGCTTGGAATGTTCTTCTAAGCTCTTTCACAAAATCACAGCTCGTTGTAAGCTTCTATTTCTAAGCTGTCTGTTTCTCTACAAGAACGCGGAAGACTGACCAACAATCAAGCTTGCTCTCCTGGTTGAAACACTCGGCCCGTTGGCTATTTGTTTTGTCAAAGTCTCAGTTCTTATACTTTACCTACAGCTTTTTGGAGTTCTACAATGGATGCGTATTGTCTCCATCACTGGTCTTATCGTCATCTCGGCTTGGCACCTGTCAATATCCATTGCTTTTGCGGTCATGTGCTCACCTTCGGGCTCCTCCCAACTCGATTTTCTCGCCGCCTTCGTCTCAGACAAGTGTGCGCGATCACGGATACTTATTGTACCACAGGGTGTCGGAAATGTTGTTACCGACGTGTTTCTTCTTATCCTCCCGCTCCCGGTCGTCTGGACTCTGCACATACCTCTCGGACGCAAGCTTGGGATCTCATCCATGTTCTTGGTTGGCCTCTCGTAAGTTGCATAACAAATCGTTGTGCTGTTAGCGAGAATTTCTCTAATAAGTAATAGTGCTTGTGCTTCAAGTGCCATAGGACTTTACTATCGAGAAAAGTATTACGACGCTGGCTCTAACAACATCAGACTTGTTGTCCCTGTATGGGCAACAGCGTACGTGTCCATTTCAAAG
Organism: Balansia obtecta B249; assembly: GCA_000709145.1. Taxonomy (NCBI): domain Eukaryota; kingdom Fungi; phylum Ascomycota; class Sordariomycetes; order Hypocreales; family Clavicipitaceae; genus Balansia; species Balansia obtecta. Next base: position 8,036 of record JFZS01000081.1, read on the forward strand.
TCCATCTTTTATCTCCCGCGACTAATGACATGTTTGAATCCCAGAATAGCGGAAGTGGCAGCCGGCGTCATGATCTGCTGTATGCCATCCGCGGCCGCAGCCTTCAAAACCTTGAAAGAGCCGATCAAGTCGTCGGTGAGCAAGTGGGCCCTGTTATTTCCTCTCTCCGGAAGTGGTCTTCATTCAAGTGATAAGATTGAGGGTAAAGACTCTGAGAGCATTCATAATCCCATCAAATACCTCCCAGGCGCGAACGAGCGATACACCGCTTGGGTTGATACCGAGGTCGACACATTGTCGCTGCAGCAGACGAACCTGGGCAATGGTGGCATCAGAAAGCAGACGAAGGTCGAGACGTCATATTGAATATAGTCAATTTGGTAATAGGAAAATATTGAAGTGGGCGCCGCAATCAAGAAATGTTGATATTTGCCATGGCCGGATACACGATGTGGGTGATACTTGGCGTGGGAGCGATCACCTACCTACCGGCTGACAATTAAGTGTAAAATCTACTCAAAAGGTTCAAGCAACTCGACTTAAAGTAATTAGTCAGTTTGAATAAATTCGCTGTGTTTACCATACATGCAGACAACGCCCTGGTCTCTCAGCATCTGCGTTTCCCGATACAAGAGGTTGACGGTTGGTAAAGTGAGGCCCAGAGCATGAATTCTCTCATTGTCGCCTCGCATAGCTCCTGGTTGGTACTCTAAGCATTGCCCTGGAATGTTTATGGAGGATAGGAGGATCTACAGCCTGTTCAATCAACGAGATCGTGGATGAAATCAAGTGCTCCTCTGGCTTCCCGAGTCGATTTCTGATCAAGCTGCTGCTAATATCTGAAACAATGTGCGTTTGCCCCAAATGCAACTTCGGAGCCTCGAGGACATCAATTTTGGCCGAAAGAAATAAAAATACCGACGCCAACGACTGGACGAATGCAACGCAACGCAGTGTAACTCGGCCTCGTCACAAGGCAGTCTTCTAAGCTGGGTAGCAATCCCCCATCCCAAACAATGCAACCTGGCACGTTGTAATGACACAGCCTCGTCAAGTTGGAGTTGGATGGAATGATGTGCTGCACTTAGCCCTCTTTTCTCCTAATCTCTGCCCCCAACCTAACCTCCCTGCCTGTTGTGGAACAGTAAGCTTTGCAGCGCAGCATTTGCGTCTGAGAAGAGACACTAGACGTTTGTGCCTCTGAGGTCAGATTGCAAAACTGATAAACCCATTTACACGGACCAACGCAATTTCCCAGCCCTTGGTTTTTCTTTGTGTCTTTTCCGCTTCGTGCACCCCCCTCAGTCACTCCGTCATCCGCTCACTCATCAACCTCGTCATCTGACCCCTCCAACATTCTTCTGTCAGCGTCATGCCCTCGGCTGTTACTGATCCCACAACTTTTTGTTTTGACCATAGTCATCACTCTCGCCTGCTTCTCAATCCTCAATATGTTCGGCAGCCATGATGCTCGCGAGCCGCCACTGGCACCTCAGCGGATTCCCTTGATTGGCCACATGGTCGGGCTTGTACGCAGCAAGTTTAATTACTATGTCGAAGTCGGGTAATTCTCCCTCACGATATCCAGAAAAACTAGTTTGAGACTTGAGGAAATTTTCTTACTTTGTAACAGACTCCAAATGGATTCTCCCATCTATACACTGACCATCCCAGGCCAGAAGATGTACGTCGTTACCCAGCCTGAGCTCATTCAGAAGGTGCAGAAACAGTATAAAACGCTGGCATTCCCGCCCATTGAGGCCAAGTTTGCAACTACTATCTGTGGAGTCAGCCACGAAGCCCAGGCCATCTTGGCCAAGAACGTCAACGGTGACGAGGGTGACTTTGGTCTCTCCATGGAGTCGTACGCAGCTATGCGAGCTGCTTTGAAGCCCGGCTCGTTGCTCGACAATATGAACCGCGTCATGATCCAGGAAATTGCAAAGTCGCTGGATTTGCTGCAGCCGCCGACGGGGGAATCCCGGCAGATTGGTATAAATGCTTGGCTCAAGGATACCATTACCACGGCTACAACCAGATCTGTGTACGGTCCCATGAACCCGTACGACGACAAAGCCATTGCCGATGCTTTCTGGTGAGTGAACTCTTGGGGTTTGCGATTTCTGTCTTGATTTCGATGCAAAACTATGCATTTAAGGCATAAGCTTATCTAGTTAACAATCTATTCACGCTGTAGGGAATTTGAGAGCGGAATTATGTCAATACTTGCTGGCGTCTTCCCTTCCATTACCGCACGAAAACCAATCGCGGCTCGAACCAAGGTCGCCAATGCCTTCGAAGCATACTACAAGGCTGGGGGGGTTGAAAAGGCCTCGGCTCTCGCGCAGAACCGTTATCGGGTCCAGGTTGATAATAACGTTCCACTGGAAGATATTGCACGTTACGAGGTTGGAGGCTCAATTGCGATATTGGTCAACACGGCACCAGCAGCTTTCTGGACTCTCCTTCTGCTACACTCCCACTCAGGTCTCGTAGGCGATGTTCGGGAGGAGATTGACGCCTGCACCGAAACAACAATCGAGAACGGCTCCACCATTAAATCTGTGGATATTACGAAGCTCAAGGAGAGTTGTCCCTTGCTGCTGTCCTCGTACCAAGAAGTGCTTCGCTATAGCTCCATGGGAACCTCGGTGCGCAAGGTCATGGAGGACACATACCTCGACAACTGGTTGCTGAAGAAGGGCGCCATGTTGCAGATGCCCAGCCGCATCATCCATCAGGATGCCAGTCTCTGGGGCTCCAATGTCTCTGACTTTAACCCCCGCCGGTTCCTTTCCGAGGAGAGACGAAATCGTCCGCGCGACGTCTGCTTCCGCGCGTTCGGCGGCGGTAAGACTCTCTGTCCCGGCCGACACTTTGCGACCAATGAGGTTCTGGCGACCGTGGCAACCTTCATCGCAAGGCTGGACATAAAGCCCGTAGGTGGAAAATGGAAGCATCCCACTACGGCAAATACCAATGTTGCTGCCGTGGTCATGGAACCAGATCATGATATTGAGGTAGAAGTCAAAGCCCGAGAGGGCTTTGAGCATGTCAAATGGGCCATCACGCTCGAAAAGTCCGAGAAGGTCTTTGCTATCGTAACAGAGGATACTGTCAAGGCGGAAAATACATAGCTTCTTCTAAAGTGCTGTGCGTCTAAAATTCAGCCTCGTTAAGTAACTTTAACACTCTAATATCCAGTCGTACAACGGTTGGGAATGAAATACGTGGCGTGGAACAAGGGCGGCAAAACGTAGACACATGGTTGGCAGCAGTCACTGTGGCAGCATTTAATTATGACATGAGCGGAGCAAAGCAAGGAATACATAACTTGACATCTGTAACCCTGCGTGGTACCGGCTTTGATGCCTGCTCTGAACCAGGCAGGGGTTCACTGTCCCTATTGACTAAACCAAACAGAAATGCTGTCGCACTATTAATATTAGGCCTACCCTGATTGTAACTTGTGCAGGGCAGCGGCTAATACTTAGCATGTTCAAGGTTTCTTTTGTGTACAAAGATATGTATGGAACCGGTGTAACCCTTAAGTTCTTGCTCCTCAAATAATTCTTTTTTAATACATCCGTCTTCGGTGCTATTATACTCGATCTTTTATGGCATCTATTGTCTGACATACTATCCAGTCCCAACGCGGGCCGTGCTGCGCTTTCTTTGTGGATGACCTTGTTTAATGTTTATTTCGCCCAGTTTGATTTACGAAGAACACAGCTTAATGCCAAGCGCTCTTAAATGGCTTTATCATGGCTGTTCAATAAAAAATTGTAACCATGTCACCAAGCTTAGAAGACAAGCAGAGAATCCGCTATTGAATCGAAATATACAACTTAAAAGCTTGCTATAGGTTTGGGTAGCCAGAGTTGCCACGCGGATTATAATAACTCTTCGTTCTAATAGTGTAAATATTTGGCCTTCAATGTCCTTATGTAAACGTCCTGTTATCTAAATAATACCTCTGTCAGAACCATGGGCATTGTAAACTTTCACAAAAAATTTAAGCCATCGACGACATACACGAACTGCCTATGAGCAAATCAGCGGACAGTGATGATATCTCTCACTTTTGCACCTCAAGCGCTCAATGCAGAGATATGCTCGGTACAAGACGACCTCTAACGGCCCCGAAAATGCTGCTGAGGATCGGAATTCGTGGTTTTTATTTTAAGGGATGAGCAAAGTAGTGCCGCAGCAAGTTCAGGCACTCCAGTTGAACGAACACCTCTGGTATGACCAGTACGGAGTCTGGCATCCGCGGCGCGTGCGCATAGGATCCGCTAGATATGCGCAATTGTTTCAGCTTCTTGGCAAGAATGTCGATAAGATGATCTAGAATCGAGCGGTTCAGTTAAGCTTGCAACTCATCGGCCGGGGCACTTAAATTCAGGAACGCCGGTTCGGTGAATATAGTTGCCTGCGGGAAGAAACGTCTACTCTACTGTGTATGTTTGCGTGGGATAGGAGACCAAGCTGTGTTCTTGGTCTGGCATGTTGCTACAGATGACCAGTTCTCCAGCTCGATGCCGCGAATAGAATTGCTAGCAGAAAGAAAACCCGTCTTATAGCTCTACCCGTTAAGACCGGGTCCTTACTTTTCATTGTAACGGGTTCGCTAATGAAATGAATGATGGGCTCCTTTGTCGACTACCAGGTAGGTGGTGGCAAAGGATCTACATGGATACTCAAGGGCAGGCAAAAATGCATTATCCTTTTGTATAATCTGTTTTGACACAATGACTGGGAACTTACTTTACTTCGTATTACTATTGGTCAGTTGGGGGTTTGCTACGTGCACGAATTAGCCGTGTCAGCTTGTCGTGTCAGCAACATGACGATGACTTGTCAGCAAAAACGATCTTGGGTCGATCAACCTACCACTGACCCTGCAGTCCGTTCGCTTGCATAGCGGCCAACCAAAATTCTTCGAAGCGACTTATCTGGAGTCGGCACTCAGCAAATGAGTTTGTAGCAGCGACAGTCTGCAACTTCTACTGCCGGCCATCAAGCATCGTCAACAGTGAAAAAGTCTTCTATCCAATATAACCGCGGACTACAAGAAAGTTGCTTTTGGTCCTGAGTCGACATCATCGTCAGGGCTAGAGACCCGGTTCTCGTGTGATTCAAGTGATGGCGAGTCCTTCACGGTGTTACGAACGAAAAGGCGCAGATCCTTTGCCAGCATTGACTCGGGTAGAAAATAGCTCCCTGTACTACCCTCTTCAATTGTCCTGTCATTGTCATTTGGTCTGCAGCAGTACGCCAATTCGACATTCAACGAGAAGTGTGATGGAAAGCTTGAAACCTGGAGTTAGTTGTTAAATATGCTGGGAACGCGCAATCTATACTTACGCCGTACAAAGGCCCAATTACATATCTAATTGAATACGTGTGGCGGAAATTTGACTCTGAAGGGTGCCCTGAGGCGCTCTGTGGTGGTTACAGTCTGCGCCGTGCCAAAGCATGGAGAGAAAGTTGGGACTGTAAGCGCTCTAACGGACATATACTCTTGCTTCTATCACGAACTAGTGATGTGACATTCAACTTCAGTGGGTTGGTTTGGTTTTCCTAGTCAAAAGCTTGATTTGATCGACAAAACAAGTGACACTAATTAGCTGCATTTGCTGCCACCTCAAGATGATCGCGTCCTGTTGTCGCTTCCCGGAGGTAAGTCTAACAAAGCCATAAATCAATTGACGAAATTGTACATTAATCAACAGACTCAGTTGTTCATCAACTACATTGCGTAGGTCTGGCTCGGGATGCATTGCATAGAGATGAGTTTAATTACACGGGTGACAGTGAGATCAACAGGTTGGCATTCGACTGGCATGTGAATCATTGTCTTTTTACATTAGAAACGATCATCAAATGTGAATCCGATATCTCCCCGATTGTTCTGTGGAGGAAAAGAACGAAAGATCGCCATAGGACGGCTCAGTGGTCTCTCAGTGGACATTACGCGATCCTGTGAAGAGGTGTCGCAAGTATGAGCCATTTCGCCAATGGATCTTGCACAACAAGAAGTGTTCATTGAATTGCGATGCTAGAGAAATGTATGAATTTGATGATAAGTGACGTATTTGTACTCTAGTGGCAATGAAATTAAACTTAAAAGGTTTCTGATCTATGGATACCTTCATCATTCTGCTCATTAAGGTAACCCTGCACTTCCTTAAATTTTCTTGTCGTTTGGTGAATATTTGCGTTTTTAGAGGTTTAATAGATAGAAACTCTTCCACGTCAACCGCATTTTCGGCATGCCATTTCTTGATAGCATTGAGATCTCGACATTGCCCTTGGTTGTGGAAATCGGAAATGGGGGACTCTTTGTATCGCGGTTGTTAGCTGAGTTAAATTTTTTTTAAAGAAAAAGAACCCCCCCCCCCATTAAAAAAAGCAAAATAGCTAAAAAAACAAAAACCCCTATCGGTTCACCAATCCATACCCACGGCATCTGTCCAAACATGAGTGTACACATCTGTACTCGCATTGGTAAATGGTACTGCGGAGAAGATATTCGATACAATGCGATAAATGCAACTTATGCATATCTGTAGCGTCGTTCCAACCACCAGGATAGCTTTTCGAGAAGTAGTGCTCAAAGTAGGCTTCTCGTCGAAGTGCATCAAGACAGTGGTTCTGATGAATCACATCTAACCTTCCAGCGTAAGCTTCACCAAGACCAAAGTTGCCTGGTAAGTTCACTACACCGTCTGGGTCCTTGCCAATCTGTTCGACTTTTTCTCTTTTCAGCGGAAACAGGCGAGTGTTTCCAATCATCTTCCAAGCCACGTCTACCTCGATACTGGGTTCCTGTCGAAAAATGCTTGGCTTCTCGTTGAGGAGCAAAGTCAGGCCAAAATTCTCAGTCACAATCGGCATGTCTATCGAAGAAAATACAGGAGCTACAAGAAAAAATTTCCAAGTCATTTTCTTTAAAGAGGGTAGGAATCTTCACTCACATGGACTCGATGTGTGCTTTAAGCACCAGTTTCTCGGTGCAATGCGAAAATATTGCAGCCATAACGTTATCGACAGTGCTACCATGGAGGAGCAAAATAGAACGATACTGAGTAGGGTGGCATGACAAAGAAAAATCCGATTCAAGCTCCGCAGGTTTACCATTGTTCTGCAATGGCGAACTAGAATACCAAAAATCAATGGCACTTATATCCATGTCGCTTAAATCTGTCTTCCCTGGCCATCGACGGTCTGTATTTAGCCTACCAGCACTGCTAGAGCCCGGGTCAGGGCTTCTCGCTGATCCTTCTGATACGCCTTATATTTGGTATCACACATTGCCTAAACAAGTTCATTTACCTCCGAGAGCAATTTGATTGCTTCGTCTTTGCGATTCGGATTTTGTTTCGAAATTGTTTAGGCAAGTAACTGCCGAGCGAAAATAGCTTGCGGTGAACTTTTGCCAAGGCTCTTATCAAGCCACTTAATAGCCTGAGGCAATAACCCTTCCGCTTCAGCATATTTTCCCTTCTGAAAAAGAACGCCGGCGAGTTCGTAAACTTGAGACATATCGTCTTTATTGTCTCTTTTTTCAACCAGCATGCGCAGGGTCTCCTCTGTCTTGAGGTCATGAAGTGCTGTCTGGAGTCCAACTATTCCTGCCAGACCTTGAGCTAGGCTTTATAATTCGCATCGTAGAATGTTTTTGTCGCATTTTTTTTTCGTCTTCTGTCTCCAGTTTAGTGCAGAGAATCCTGAGAAGAAGCTCTAGCTACTCCTTGTGATAGAAAGAGTTTTCTAGACTGGCAGGCAGCGTCTCAATCTCCTCGTTTCTCAATGCCAAGAAAAAAGAACGAGCGGTGCTGTGGTCTATATCGTTCCAGAAATTGTTTGCTGGAACGGGATAGCCCCAGGGAAAGTCCTTGGCTTCGCCAATGTCATTTGCTCCAGTGGAGTATCTCACATCAGTTGCGGCGAAACTGATAGTGGCTGATTCGAGACAAATAGAGATAATGGAGGCAGATTTGGGTTAAAGTACAATATCGTCGAGCTTGAAAAGAAGTGAACAAGGATACCGAGGTAAGACTCCCGCTTCGTTGGATCCTGCGGGGTTATATATGTAAGACTACTAATAGCCCTTCCGAAGGCTGGCCTGAACTGACTGGCTGGTACATAAGCTTGCTGACTGGTGGTAGGCGTTGACCTCAATGCAACCGAGTGATGACAAGACAGAAGTGATGACCTTACTGACTGGTGGTGGGTGCTGACCTCAACCTTGTCATCCTACGTGACTGACAGCTACCAGCGGCAAGAGCAGGAATGGACGAAGAGTAAACAGGTTCAAATAACACCCTCGTTGCTGTTAGAGGCGTGAAGCATCAGCTTCTAAACAAAACATGCTTTGTTTTGACAGAACGTCAAAGTATCGGAAGCTCGAATGCGCTAATGGTAGCGTAACCCAGAAGCATTCAGTACGTTAACCCGATGAAGCACGCATGAGTATTCCATGGGCATGGATTTCTTCAGGTCTACTACTACTGGCATGCTTGTTTCAGTCAATCGTAATCTGATTGCAGAACACCTCTGAGACAACAAATCTCCCTGTAAGCAAACTTCAGTCCCGCATAAAGCTAAGCTGTCAACACAGACAGGCTGGGGACTCTTCGACGCCGTTATATTTCGCGACAGCGCAGAGTTCATCGCCGACGCTGACATCTCTAGGGCGTGGAAGATTTACAACATGCGTAAGTCAAAACCGCCCATCCACAACAAATTTGCACACGCGCTCACTTGGACCAAGCGAACTCTGGGTTTGTCCACATACCCACTCCGCAACTGCGCGGCCTGGGCTTGAAACCGAACAGAAATGTGCTGAGAGAAGAGGATAACATTTACATGATCTCCGCATTTCATGGCTTGCATTGCCTTGAATCTATCCATCACATGATGGCATGCGGGCACAAAAACGAAACGAGCTGCCGTGCTGGGGAAAGCAGCGCGAATCATGTTTCCCACTGCATCGACTATCTCCGCCAGAGCATCATGTGTGCAGGTGATATGACACTAGAGGGCCCAGATACGAAGACGGAGCCTTCATCACAGAACTGCACAAGCGAACAGAGCCAATGTACGAGACTAGCACCGCTAGCCTCTCTACTTTCCCTCTATTAGTTAGACACTACCTTCTTCAGCTAGGCTACCTTCTATTAAAAAGCAAAAGCTAGGGGGGTAGTATTAGGCACTTTTTAGCTATTTCCTTCCTATATAGGTCCCTCTGTATCTTTAAGGCTCTATATATAGTAGCTATCTAGTAAAGCAACTAATACAAAAGTATATCTAGCAGCTTAATCTTCAAGCTATAGAGCAATTTAGCTTTCACCTATAAGAGGACGTTCAACAACACCAAATGCCAGGTAAGAGAAGATGGTGTGAATAAAGGGCGTACGAGCTTAACCCTATCAGACTAAGCTACTCTTTATTAGGTCCTAGAGAAATATATTTAACTACACTAAGTATTAATCTTATAGTATACCGCTAGATTGCCGCTTAGTTCTTATTATTATTAGCCTAACGGAAATAGGAAAATCCACTCACTCGAAATAACGGAGATGCTACAGCATCGTGGGACCAGTGTACGGAGTACATGCATTTACTATAGTTGCAGCATTTCTTGAGAAACTGGCCTCGTGCTGAACATTGAAATTTCCCGCCAGTTCATCTTCAATTTACGAGTATATTCATTGTTACACATGTAGTTAGAACTCGCAGGATGTGCGCCTCGGACCAATTAAGATCGCGTAGTTATTATTAATGTTATCAATGATGAATTTTCCTCTCTATATTAGTGCCAAGCACTGCATAAGGTAACTATAATAAGCACTATATACTTAGTCTATATACTAACTAAAGGACTATAATATACTATAAAAAAACTGTATAAGAACTATAATAAAATCTAGGTCTAGGACTGTAGAGGTAGCACGCCCACAAAAGTTAACTTGTCGCTGCCCCCGCAGTTATGTAATTATTATTATAATTTAGTGCTGTTTCCCGTGTGCCTAGTAGTGCTTAAGCCGACGTTCTTAGCATCCATTACCTTACGTGTTCATACCGATGGTACTGAAGCCGCTGAATCTAGAGCCTTGGGTGGAGAAGAGGATGTCAACTCAAGGGATGTGATCCCACCAGATACCGGTCAAAGCAAAGAAGCTTGTATCAATTCTAAATCAGTCTCCGATCTACAATAAAGATATTCAGAAGTATAAGCTCTGCTATCCATTACCTCCGGGGAAGAGAGACCTCCAACCGCCCTTCATCTTACCGGAAGTTGGCACCCCCACTCGTTCCACCACTCCTCGTCGCCCCGAACTCATTCATCAGCCAACCCCTCATCAGTCCATGTCAATCCTGCCAGGCCCCAGGCAACTTAGGGTATTCCACTTCATCTGGACTTGAGTACATCAATGTAACCTTGTTGTCAGGGGCAAGCGCGATCTTATTTTCTCTGGAACAGCCTGGAAAGCAGCCGTCAGACTCAACCCGGTGCAATGTCCTCATCGCTGTCAAAATTTCCTAAATGGTTCTTAAAGCTGTCATCACCCCAGATTGAGTAGTCTGTCGTGGTTTTTGGTTGATACAGTCCCGTCAGTTGTCGATGTGTCTTGAGTAGTCTGACCGGCGTGGGAACTGGCATCAACCTCTGTCTTGGTTACCTGTCGTGGTTTCTTGGTTGATACAGTCCGGTCGGTTGTCGATGTGTCTTGAGTACTGTGTGCACCAGTTTCATCTGTTACCTCCCCAGTTAAAGCAGCCTTTCTCTTCCTTTGCTTGCTTCCACCAGGCTTATCAGAGTTGACAGACTTAAAGTCTTTAGTAATCACCATCGGTGCTCCAAATACTTCGCTCCAAGAATATCCCTTAGGTTTGTTCTACTCTTTATACCCTTTAGTTCTTAACCACCGTTCTCCGAAGGCCCCTTAGTCTAGGTTGCAAACCTTACTAATCCAGTATAAACCATTCGAATGTAATTGGGGCATAGTTCCTATGCCTAGGTTTACGACCCACGGCTGAGCAAGTACATTGCCCCTTGAGGACTGGACTAATGATAAGTCTTTATGTGTGAGGTATACGGAATCTTCTCTCGAAGGAGTCATCAAGTTGGTAGTGGTTAAAAAGGTCCTTTCCAAGGCAATGCGTGGGATCATGAAAGTAGTACACAGAGAATTCCTTATGCTTCCGGTAAAGCTCATAGGTACGCCTACCAGACTAATTGAACTTAGTCCCATTAGTCCTGAAACAGTAGGCGATGGGATTAGTCCTGATGCAGGCAATAGATCTTCTGGTAAATCCCAAGTGTCTTGGAACAGCATTGGGGTCACCGACACACGAAATGAAGGCGGGAACTTAGCGAATTTTGTAGTAATCTGACGCGTCCACCTTTTGACATTATCAGTCTGTAGGGCGCCACTAACAGGCTCCTGTTGATCTTTAAAAGCTGCTCTGCATCGTTTCCTGAAGCCTTCCGCTAATCTGGGGGTTACCCTTAAAGGATGTGGAAACCTAACCAGTTTCAACTCACAACATATTCGTAAGTAGTGTTGGAAATATAAGCAAAACACTTCTAGAGAAATTTGCTCAAGAGGTAGGATGTTTTTTAATGTAGCCGGCTTGTCCGCAAATAACTCCACCATTAAGTCATCGCAGTTATTAATGTCTGTTCACACGATTACTGCAATCAACAGCACAGGTAAGTTGAATAGGTCATCCGGGTAGGTCTCCACAAATGCCTTCAACGCAGTCGTTAACTCCGTCGGAAACACCATAGTGGCCACTAGTGGGAAAGCTGCCATATACATTCCACTAAATTCAAGATCTCTAGGATCCTGCCATACTCCTTGACTTCTTTCACCAACTACCAGTCGGTGGACTTCTGGTTCTCTCCAGTCGAACCAGCCTTTGCAAGTAGGCATCTTAGCGCAAAATGGTATTGCAAAGTCATTTCCGGCTAGTTGAGATAAAATTTTATTAGTCCATTTGCGTAAATCGGCGAAATTAGTATTCCCTCTCTCTAAAGGTGACTTCCACGCAAAACCTAATTTCCTTGACTCCTTAGTATCATAGCGGTTGAGTCCTCCGGCTCCCTTTGCAGCCAGGTCTATTAGATTCCTCAGAGCCTTCAGGTTCCCAGGTACTAACAATCCCTGATGTAATATAACTTGATTAGATGGGATATACGTTCTTCTATTAGTCATGTCGTAGTATTGAGCGTCGTGTAAACTGTCACCCGAGATAAATTGTTGTTTAATGCGTGCATTTGGCATTGCAATAACCACAGGGTGTAAGGTCTGAACACTATAGCCAACAAAGAATCGCAAGGGGTTGCTTAGTGATACTCCAGCTTTTCATTCTGTTGGCACCAGTCATAAAACAGATGAAATAGCAATACCGCACGGAGCAGAATGAACCTACTAGCAGTAATACTGCCTTTGGAGTCCAAGCAGAGAGAGTCGCAAGAGTATTGACGGAAACGCGATCGAAAGGCGGCGTAGGCAAAATACAATAGCTCAACGAAACCATCGGTCGTTCTGACAAATTATTCTATGCCTGTTCTGCAGCATGCAATTCCACTGAAATATATAAGCAGAGCGCAGAAAGGCGGCTAGACGCTTGAGTCCTTAACACTATACAAACGAAGTGATAGAGCAGCCGTGTGGATATTGCGCAACAGCGAACCGCCCTCGTGAGAAACGAGCATCGTCAAGGGATTATCCAATGGAGGGTAGACCGTCAGCAGCCTTGTATATGATCAATTGATGTATATTTTTGGTTCCCCGCGGTATGTGCTAGGCCTTTGACTAAAGCAGAAGATAAAGGGAATCATTCTTTCAGCTGAGCGGCATGTTCATCAACATCGTACACCTTTACGTCAATAGAACCGCCGTCTAGCGGGACGCAAACAGTAGCAGCAGACAGCGTCTTAGTTCCATTAATGGATTTAAGGCTTAGGCCAAGAAATTCGGTCATAAAATCGCTTGCCAGAATCTCCATAGAGGTGCGTATAGCTGGGGCTTGACTAATACCAACTCGACGGATATAGTCTGGAGCGTGACCAACAAGCGGATTATTGTTAATCATTGGAACGACTTTGCCACAATTGTTCTGCTTAAAAAGTTGACGTAGATAATCAACTCGCTGTTGTTGTGGTGTCATTACTATCTTGGACTCCAATATCCTTGAAAGGCTCTGGTTCGACATTTCGTTGATTGAAGTTTTTACATTCAGCCGGTTGAGCAGCGTCCGATTCGTTGGGGTTGGCATTGGATGTCTTCTCTGCATTTAAGTTGTTCTCTGGCGACTTCGGCTCATTTGATGAAGAGCATTCCTGTCTAGCTTTACCGCCAGTCTGTTCTGTGTCATCCCAGGCATTTCGTTGAACGTAGTTACATTAGTGCCCTATTCGGCCATGGTGACAGTCATTGTCGGGAGATCGGTATGGATTCTGGTGTGATTTTGAGGATGCGATGAAGGTGAGGAAAAGCAGCGGTTAGAGTTTGTAGAGAGGATCATAGAGGGAAAAAAAGGAGAACCGAAGAAGGGAAAAACAATAAAAGGTGAGTAGTGTGCGTTTGTGGCAGCTGGCAATAGGTGTAGCATCCATTTTTATAGAATTGTTGAGGTACCTGAATTAAGAGGGGGAGGATAGTTCCAATGGAGATCGAAAAAAAAAATATCATGGGATATGGAATGATCTGTGGGGTCCTGCGTGGCCTCTACGCCATAACCCGCCCGGTTTGTACTGGCAGCTTCAAAACTGCTCTGGTGGTCCGTTCTATAACGTACCCGAGGACTGTCGCTGGCCTCACGAAGACGAGCCTGGGCCAAAGCGTGGAGTCCGGCAACAAGCAGCGCGCAAACATCAAAAGCTACTCCAAGCTCTCTTGAGAGGTGATTGGGACCAGTACACGGCGTAGGATCTGCTGCCTTTTGTCAGCACTTCACGACCACTACACCAGTTCTTGTGCCAGGTCTTCGAGGAGATACGAAGGCTGAACGAAGACGATAGTGATAGTTGTGAAGGGCTTCAGCTGTACCAAAAGCTCGGCGCAAAAGCTTATGACACGGTGAAGAATCAGTGGCTTGATCAGGGTATATGGGAAGCAAGTTGGGGACGGATACCTGGATGGAGCTGGCGTCGTGAAAAGACAAACAGACGAACCAGTAGCTCCGATGGCAAACGTACACGTGACAATGTACGAAAACCACAATCTAGCGCTGCGAATCACGACCTGTTCTCCCGTACACCTCTTGATACCGGGCGTACATGCAACAATGTACAAGAAACCAACGCTGTGCACTCCAGGCTCTTCTCCGGTCTATACAACAACAATTTACAAGAACCAGGATCCAACGCTTTGCACTCTAGGCTGTTCTCCGGTCCCCGACCAGGCGTCGAACTACAGTGTATGGATACTCTGCCAGCCCCGAAACTCTTTCACCTAGGCAACACCTACACAGTGGAACGCAGTAAATATCAAGCAAGTTCAAAGCGGCGGCGTGGATTTGATGAAGACGTACCAGATGCGCTCTCTGCGAAGCGTTCACGAAACCAGCGCTCCAGCACGCGTTGTGGCTGCCAGCCAATCTCATCTCCTCCCGAGAAGGTTGCGGCCAGAGAAGAGCCTGTTGTCGTCCAGAGCCCCGGAACCAATTCGATGGCTTGGACTGTTTGGATGGCTTAGGAGGTTTGCCGGGACATGGAAACCACGACCGTCGTAACGCTGCTACGCTGGAGCGGAGGATTGCCCAAATAGCAACGAAGTCCAACACTAAATAGTGTGCAATTGTCGTCTCGAATAGGTTATTCCCTATAGCGCAGGGCAATTCAGGACCTATGTACGGCTGGGTGCTCTTTGTGGCTGGGAGGTATAATCGCGCTTGGGTGAGAAGGTTAGCACACTGCATTTAGTCTGATTGGCAGCTTGATTTCACAGTCGAACGTTCCACGTCAAGATGTAACCTTCATAAGTCCTTATTAGCACTATCCCTTTTATGTACTCGTTGATTTGTAGTAGTTAAGCTTCGGTTTTCCCTAGGTGTTGTCACCAATCAAGAAAGAGATTTTACAACAACAGTATTTTTAACCAAAGCTGTGCCGATGGCGCAGCGTTGCGCCGGAAGGTTCAAAAGCGTGCCTGCCAGCTTTGCTTCTTTAATAAGAGGTCTAAGGTTCTATGCTACTATAATTACTAGCTATATGTTATCTAAACTTATACTTTAATTAGTCTAAAAAGCCTTATTTTGCTGTAACTAGCTAGAAAATTAAAGCCACTACGTACCTCACGATGTAGTTGCTGTGGTGTTTAGTAGTGCAAGAAGCAGCTTACTTCCTGCATTCTACAAGACCTACTAGCAGCAGCAGCAAGATCTGTCAACAACAAGACCTGCTAGCAGCAACAAGACCTAGCAGCGGAAAGCAAAAAGACCTATAAGCAACAACAAGACCTGCCAGCAGCAAGCAACAAGACCTATCAGCAGCAACAAGACCTGTAACCAACAAGCAACATGACCTAGCAGCAGCAACAATTCACACAGCTTTGCGCCACCTATGGCAGTGTCTCTTCGCTGTCATCGGATCCATAATCCCATTTGGTGCCCCAGATTCTCTGCGGCCGAACCGAGCCTTCCAAAGCAAGCATTTATATTCTCGTCAATCCTATATCGAACATGAATATTATCGTTGTAATCATCGCTATTCACGAGAGACTCGAACTGGCGATCACTAACTAAAACTCTCTGTGCAAGCCATCAGCTCAGTGGGCGGATTACATGTCCGACCGAGACACGCAGTCTCGAATTATTTCTGCATCATCATCCCAGAAAGTTCGACATTGTTACAGTGTCACTCGGCGCGAACAGACCGATGAGAACTACTCCGTAAAGCCAAGGCGCAAAGGACGGCGCAAAACACATCAATTCTCGATGCTGGATAGAGTCGGGTTGTTGTCGACGACAAGAGGCCAACGATCTGCCCCCAAGGGGAGCGTCATAATTACAAGAGACAAGGCCTAGTTGGAATGACCAAGGATGGCAAGCGATCAGTTCGAGCGGAAAGCATTGGCGAGGAGGGAGAGTCAAGTCAATGGTACAAACGCAAAAGGGGATGGAAGATTCGATCCATTTATTTCTGTTGACTACAAATACTTACTACAAGCTCTAGAGAGGTAGGTTCTCGCTGTATGCTGGTCAAATGGTGGCGACTACAATATAATAAATCGACTGGAATCAGAAACCACGTTATCATGCCGCTTTATAATGTTAACTGAGAAGTAGTCTCCGAAACGAAAAATCTAACCCTGCTCTTCATCCCCTCGGTCTTTCCAGTCCTCGCTCTCCAGCCCATCACCCTCTATAAACAGCGATAAGCACCATCCCAGCAGTGCGAGACCACCGAATAAACCCCATGCTAGAGCTTCACCCTTGGGTCGAATGTTTACAACTACGGTAAAAAAGCCGCCGGAGACAAAAGGACCTATACTTCGTCCCAGGGCGGATAGAGTCTGAGCGACGCCGTTAAGGGTGCCGAGACTGGCGTGAGACGGCGCAGTATTCGTTATCTTTGTTCAAAGGGTCAATCAACATGTGAAACGAACAGGGCTGACCAGACGTGGAAATTTGCAAAGACTCACGAGTAACATAACGCTGGACAGTCCCCCGACAGCGCAGATATTCTTCAGTATTAAGGTCACCGCCAACTCGGCGTACAGCCACATCCTGGCTGTTCCTATATCGAAGGGTGGTTTATCGTCGAGATATCCCACCCAAGGCATTAACAATAGACTTATACCGAGGCCTAGAAGCGCAAATCTGTACGTGCCCAGGTTTCCAACCTTGGCCTTTATGGGCTGGAACAGAAAGGCTTGGAATATAATGGTTGCGAGACCGGCAGCACTGAGGCTGAAGCCGATCTTCGATGGACTGAGATCTCGACCTGCCGGGGCTGGAGTTGATGCAAATATGGGAAACAGGTTGTTGAAGCTGATGTTTGAGAGCTGAAAGACCAGATATGTAAACAGCAGAATGACAGTTGTGTGGTTGAGAATGTCCTTCCAGACAGGGCGTCGGCATCCAATGCCATTATCAGACTTGGCGGTTTCGTTGTCTGAAGAGGACCTTGATGAGGAGGATGAAGAAGAAGACAGAAGGGGCTGCTGGGCAGATGTCTTGGCGAGACGGGAACTCCATGATGCTCTGCGATTGGCAGAGTCGCGTCTCATGCAATTGACGAGCTTTGTGATCCATACAGGTCGCCAAGGACTGACACCGCTATCATCCAACGTCTCCTCAAACCAGATTCCTACAACTATCACACTAAACCCCAGCATCGCAGCGCCAAGAACATTTGGTCCCAAGTAGGGGTACTGTTTGCCCATCTTGTTGACCAGAACGCCCCCCACCGCAGGACCAGTAATGCTCCCCAGGGAATAAATCACCGGCAAGTATGTAAACGCTCGACTCTGGTTCGATCTATCCGTCACCTCCCCTAGCACTGTAGGCACACAAGCTGCATTTCCGTTAAGTAGCCCCATAAGCACGTGCACAAGTACCATCTGCCAATACTGCTTGCAAAAGCCGAAGACGCAGAAGCAACACATAAGGAAGAACGTCCCAGCCAGAAGAACCGGTTTCCGTCCGACGATGTCGCTGGCGTAGCCCCAAATGAAATTGGTAGATAACTGTGCGAGGGCAAATGCGCTGGCTAGCATGCCGACATATAGCCCGCCTTTCTGATCAGGGATGCCTGGCATTGAGGCCACCATCTGAGGAAGATAAGGTCCTATGGAATTCAATGCCGTTTGTTCAGAAAGAGACAGAAAGGCTAGCAGCAAGAGCTGCTGTATGGGAAGGGGTGTTTCGTCATCGTCGTGATCGGGTTCATGTTGGTCTGATGATGAGGATCGTGAGGAGGCCGTACTCGCGCCAGAGCCAGGCAAGGGTTCTTCGAGAGGCGTCTTGGGCGGAAACGTTTGGTATCGATGAGTGGACGGTTGGCGGCGGAAGGAGAAAGAGCCAATTGATGGGATGGGGGCGCCTGTGTGGAATGACCCCGTTGATGCTTGCCGTGTGGAGGCAAGCAACTTGGGTCGGCTGGGCTGCTTTGTCATGATGCAGCAGAGGAGCGCGAGGTGCGGTCCGATTCTCACTCCTGGCTCTCGTTCTCATCCACTTTGTGGTATGCGATGACGGAAGTCCCCGGGAATCGTGACCGTTCAAAGAATGAAACCAGGTACTGGGGTTTCGGTCGTCGCGCCATAGACCAATGGACAGCTTCACGCAGGGGGGCGCATTGTTTCGATGAGGATACAATTGAGCCTGTGACGGGATGTGCGGAGTCAGCGTATATTCAGGGCAGGAAGAAGCAATGTATTGTTCAATCAGGAGCCACAGGGATAAAATGAGGGCGAAAGACGCGATGATGGCGTTTGGGTCACGGCTGGCTGACGAGATGCATTTTTAGTTTCATCGGAACTGATTGATTCGACTACGTCACTGACTTGGTGCAAGTCCATGGCGAGTGGAACCTCTTGGTCAGGCAGGGCTGGCACCTGTCTAAGCCGTGCCGGGCCGACCGTGCACTCCAGGTCCTCGTGCCAGTGTAGTGAGAGGCATGTTGCAATGGGATGCATGGCCACCTCGTCCGTATTGACAAAAGCTAAAACATGTCACTGCACATACAACTTTAACTCGAGGGATTCTTTCATCTCCGGTTGGATGCAGATGGATGTGGATGAATGATGACGGATACATCAGTGATCAATCTCACTGTTCACCTGGATCCTGGATTGAGGTTGAACAGGTTAACGCTAAGAAAAGGGTCAAGTGGTATTCGACAGTGTTGCTGTACATGCCAGTGGCATCTCAATCTTGCCTTTCCTGATAATATGTCGGAGTGTACATCGCTCACCGCGCAGAGAAGATGTCACCAAGCGCCAAAATGTTCACCAACCACGCACGCTACACCTCGCCAGTCCTGAAGACTTCGAGATGGATACGCCCCAAGGACACTCCCTTGGCCAACAGTTGCTGCCTCATCTTGATCATCCACTCTTCTGGCCCGCAGAGGTAGTACTCGGTGGATTTGTTCGCCAAGTGCAATGCGCCTTCATCGTCGAGCTTGTCTAGACTCAACGGGCCTTCATGGTCGTAGTCTGTGCCCTTTTTGTCGCTCTCGGCCACATTTTTCACGAACACTGCGCGCTGAATATTGCTGTGACCATTGGCTTTATCAGTGAGTTGGCTGATGTGCCTGCGGAAGCACAGCTCGTCTGAGTGACGGGCAGCCTGGGCCCAGGTGACAGGTCGCCCCGAGTTGGATGATTTGAGGATAGAGTCGAGAATGGACACCAACGGAGTGGCTCCCACACCCACCGATAGAAGAACCACTGGCGTATCGGGAGCGGCAGTCAAGGAGTCGAAGAAGAATTCGCCCCGCGGAGGACTGACTTGGACCTCGTCGCCGACATCGTATTGGTACAGTCTGTTGGAAATGACACCAGCAACCCTTCCAATGGCGAGATCCTGCGTTGTGTTGTGGGCTTCATCGACCTCTTCCTTCTTGACGGATATTCTGTACTGCTTCATACTTCCCTCGGGGGCGATGGAGAGACTGTACTGTCTACTCTGTAGCAGCCCATCAAGTTCTGGAATGGCGAGTTGAACCGAAACATACTGCCCAGGCTTGAAAACGGGCAGCATCTTACCGTCCACCGGTTCCAGGTACAAGCTAACGATTTTCTCAGTCTCCTTGTCCTTCTTAACGATCTTGAATTTGCGCCATGTCTGCCACTCTCCAGCTTCATCGTACAGCTGCTGCTCTCTGTTGATGAAAACGTCAGCAAGCTGGCCATAGGCGGCGACCCAGGCCTCGGCGATTTCTGGAGTCAGGGCATCCCCCAGCACTTCGGCAAATGCGTCGACCAGATACTTGCCAACGATAGGGTATTGGTCTGGCTTGATGAAGAGCGACGTGTGCTTGTGTGCAATCCGCTCCACGGCGTGGCTCAATTTGGGCAGATCATCGATGTAAGCAGCATAGGCGAATACGGCGTTGGCGAGAGCCGCTTGCTGCGCACCACTTTGCTGGTTTCGAAGAGAGAAGTAGTTTTTCAACTCGGGGTGGGCAGTAAGCAAGTTTCGGTAAAACGTAGACGTGATGGTATCGCCATACTGTTTCACGATTGGGGCCGTTGATTTGACCGTTGCTATCTGCTGGGCTGTGAGGGTCATTCTCACTAACGAGACAATTGTTTCGTACAAGCTAATGAACAAATGTGAGTGGATAACACGTAAGTATTGAATGGCCGATTGCTGTTGCTCTTTATTCTCGTACAGGAACAATGAATCATATGCTACAATTGTAAGCCAAGAGGTTCCTGGACGGCTCTTCCTATATAAACATATTTACCGACAGCCGGGATACACAACGTCGGCGCAGGGGCTGTTCTGCAACTGGCTGTTCATGGTGTGCTTCTCGTATACGGAGTCACAGTATCATTTGCGCAGCGGAGAACCGGAGATGCTCGATTCAAGAAGTTAGCCATTAGCAACGGAGAAAAGAACCCCGTTCTGTGCAACGCAACAAGCGGCACAACAAGCAGCGGCATAAAGTTTTGGTGCGATAGGTTGATATGGACCGTTGGGTGGTAATACAGGGTCAATCGAGATTGAACCGCCGCGTAAAGTGGGCTGATGTGAGTTCGGCAAACAGGGAAGATCCGGGATCGAGATCGGGATTGAATGATCTACGACCAGTCAAATAGTTTGCATTAGAAATTGAAACAGAATGAGCCATGCCCAAGTGGAGGGGTGTTTCCTGGAGCTTAATGGGCTTTGATACTAATTACAAATTTCCCTTTCCTTTGCAGCTCGTGATCATATCAGACCAAAACTTTTCCATACATGCCCTGGACCACGATGACTCGTATTATTGAAAGATCTCGGCAGCCTGTGAATGTCTCTGAAACTTTCAGGTCAGATAAATGTCCAAACTGTACTGTTATGTCTATGGACCATTTCGTGAGGACCATTTCGTGAGAATTCAAGTTGAATCGCAGCGACCATGCGGACTGTATCCAATGACTGGGATCAAGAATGCAGCATTTCATGGTCGTGCTGCATACATTGTCAATCACTGTCCACCAATAGACATTTTGGTAAGAGACAACTGATCAGGGATGTTACATGTACCTTCAAGTGAGTTTAAAAGAACCATGCCCCCTCAGTCCGCTGAGATGGGTTAACCGAGGGGTCGTGTAATTTTCACCCGCGTGACCTTGGAGAAGGCTTCGTGTATTGCTTGAAAGTGTCAAGCATTATTGCTGCTAAGCCCGGTGAGACACGCACAAGCAGTGTGCCGATTAAAGTTAGGCTTATTGTTACATTCACCGGAAGCATACACAGCCGAAGCCTGCAAGTATGCCAATCCCACTCCGTACCCATTCAGGGCTGGGCAATCTTGGAACCCAAGGCGGCTAGATGCTCACCCATCCATATCAGTTGGGTCGCGAGACTTGTCATTTCTGCTGGGAATTGGTCCATTCCCCTGCTTCGTGTTTTGTGGCTTGGAGAGAAATGGCCTCAAGTCTTCTGACACATCCCTCACAGCGAAGATCTCGTCAGCCATTTACATGCTTCACCCTCCTATTCAAGTGTCCAAAACTTGGTTGAATGCAGGGCGTTTGTTTTGCTAATATGTCGAGAGGCTGCCGTAAGGCATTCAAGCCCAGTTACACCGCACCGCGTACAACATAGCTCTGTGAAAAGTTTCGTACCAACACCACTAGTGTACGCATGACATGCCGCCTTGCACACACTAACGCAAAGTTGTCTCAGCCCGTTGTAGCAACCTAGCCTTACCATAACTAATGTCTCGGATATATGTTGTCACTGAACAATTTACCCAATGGTATGACATCAGCCAAGCCGATAGGTGTAGCTCCGGTGAGATAAATCCTCACAAGTCCGAATACTAACGTCTATCATGACTACATTGGGGTTGCGCCATGCAGCTATTTAGGTAATCATATTTGTAATCTGCTACATGCAGTCGCCTCTTGCCTCTTACCTCGTCATGTTGAAGGAGTTACAGAAGAAAATATTCATTGGCCTTCTAAGCAGTGTCTTTCTTGAATCTCTGATCACCCGAGTAAGCACGGGGCGGATTTTGCAGAACTGTACTCATTGAAGTCGTATCGTCTCATTAAATAAACGAGAAACACCAAAGATGCCCCGCATAAATCCGTCCAGATACACCGGTCCTATAAGCTCATGAAGCTGCTCTTGCCATCCGGGAACAATATGTCTTACTTTTCGTATTCCAAACGGCACCTTTGCTCCCGAGAATAAGCACACAATATCCCCAACCTCGTTTGATGGAAAGAACAGACCAAAATGGCCGCGGTCAGTAACACCTAGACAACGACCGCCGCATGTCCGCTGGGCATGCAGCACGAATTTCTTACAGAACTCCTGCACTGGTTCCGGGCATGAAGGATCATCAATCATCTTGTACCGAATAGAAAGCCAGAAAGCGCTTGCGATGTTCACAGGATAGGCCTTTTCAAGAGGAACCGGCATTTGGTTGAAAGTATAGTCTAGATGGACGACCGATTGGCCGTGATGGAGGAGAGAGAAAAACTTGCTCGCCATGCCTTCCGCTGATTGATTGGATGAGTGCTTTGCAATCATATCGACCCATCTGGATAATATTTCCATCGACTCACGTAGACTACCTGCTTTGGGATATTTTGCACCGAGACTGATGATATGTCCAAGGCGACAACCCTTCAGTTCTAGTATATCGTCCGCGTATAACTTGACACACGGCTCGGTCGATGGGGTGGCGTCAAATATCGTTTGCTTCATCCTGTCACCAACCTCGGCGACACGGTTCCGTATCCTTTGGCTACGTTTATTTGGGTCATCTGCAGCGTCATTCTGACCAAAACTCGCAAGAGCAGCAGCATCGTCCATAATTGACTTCAAAGCCGGGGACATGAGAAGCTCTGAGCCACCCTCAGTCCCTAGCAGAGGCTCACATTCTGTCTGAATCGTCCAATCTGGTGCCCAAGAGGGCAGACCCGATATAGTCGGGACATACCCAATCCCTGCGTGGTTGAGAAACGCGAGTTTGTGCCGAGAGGCCGTCATTTCCAGAGCATTTCTGACAACATCAATGAATAGCTGGCGTAATGGGATGCGGTAATCTGGAGTAAGGCTGGCCTTTGGGTGATTTGAGAGCCCAACAAGGGAGTAGATACGATCGTGAGGCTCCGTCGCATCGAAAATAGACGAGGATCGATATATAGAAGCAAGATAAAACATGAATGAAAGCGAGTCATCTTTGACCAACGAAAATCGTCGGATCATACTCACATTTTGCATGGCCACTACTTTTTCAAGGCCTGAGTAGCCGATGCGACTAGAGAGCATAGCCAGCTGAGAGCCATCTAGCTGTAAGGACTGTGTGAACCAGCTGAATCTGTCCCATGCTAGTGATTCCGGGCCGTATCTTATGACGACTTTATGTCTGGCACGAACCACTTCCTGCACAACCCACACGCGCGAAAACCAACTGGCTTTAAGCATCCTTTTCAAGGCACGCGCCGCGTCGACCGTTATCTCATACTGAGGCAGCTTTGTCTCACCTAGCGAGCGACATCGATTTAAAAGAAACATACGGTTCACCAGCGCAGTAGCTAGATCAGCTGTCTTGGATTGCCCGAGCCATACAACCACCTGGTTGGCGTTTTCGTATATACGCGGCATGAGCGGAAGCTGATGCACCTTTTCACTCTCCGTTGCTTGATCGATACAAAGGCAGTCTATCCAGACAACCCTTGTCTGATATGACGAGCGCAAGGCTCGCAGAGCTTCAAATGCGGATCTAGTTACTGACAAGAAGTTGCCGTTCACGATCACTTGGTGCGTCACGTCACTGCTCCCCCAACAATATGAAATGGCCGTATAGTCCAAGTTGCCATCAATAGGGCAGCACTGAAGCGAGCAGCGGATCGGACGATCGCCAGACCCAGGCAAGATCGACAGCAGACGGAACTGTCCTGTTGTGGTCTGCAGGTCGTCACCATATGGTCCCTGTTCCTGCTTCGGTTCCTCGGGGCCCCAACTCGCAATCAAGTCCAAGGCTTTCCCCCCACACGCTGCCACAGCGCATGCCATACATAATAGTATATTTGAAATAATTGACTCAAGCGCCTCTGTGCTGGCTTTTATAGCGTGAGTAATGGGAGAGGCAGGTGAGATGAACATGGTTGACGTTTCCTTCGTCATGCTGCGGACAGCGCTCTTGGACGTTTTATGTGTCGCATTTTGCGCGACAAGCGCGAGAGAAAGAAGTACAGAAGGCAATCCTTTGACAAGGGCGTTCAGGAAAGCAATACCGAGCGAATACCACAGAATTGAAGTAAAGCTCCGTTGCTTCTTATTGCCAACTACATCCAAATGGACTTCGCCCAGCTCAAGAGAGGGAGCAATAAGCACCCAAAAATATCGCGGCGCTTGTATTCGTATTCGCCGCCGTCCTGTGACACAACACCACAGCAACAAGGCGCAATGGCAAAGCAAAGCTGGATTATTCCAGAAGATATATGCTGCAAGGCGCCGTAACAGCCTACGGGACTGCCGCCCGTTCAAGGACAGCAAGGTATCCGGAGCCATCGACCGTCTCGCTCGGAGCCCGAAGCTAAGGAGGAATCCAATCGCGAGGCAGGCATCTTTGTATTTGTCCGGTGGGTTTTCATCCGCCGCAAGATGTAGCAACGAAAGGACCAACCAGGCATAGGTGACCAGCAGATCGGTCACGATGGACAGGATGAGATACTCGACGCTGCCCGCGAGTACGAGCAAAAGCAGCTTGGCGACAACGGGAGCGTTTCTTTCCAGCGGCGACGGGTAGGCCAAAATGCAGATCTCGGTGCAGTGATAGAAATACTCACCACTGCGGAAATAAAAAGGACGCATGGTGGCGGAACAATTCCAACCGCGCTCGCAGTGGCGAAAGTTGGCACCATGTGCCTTGGTGACTGGCTTTGATGTTGACTAGGGGGGGCATTTATACCGTACAAGAAGCTCATACAGCGTCGCCTCTGGTGTCTCGCAGTTTTCGCACCAGAGGCGTTGTTAAATGTTGGGCATACACCGTACTGTCTTGGCTGTATGCTGATGCGGCTGAAAACTCGGCTCAGCCTCACAGTTACGACACACACTCACCCTAAACTAAGTAGGAACCCTGCCAATGTCGTGAAGATTCAGCCTGTCATTGCCTTGCCGAATTCCCCTATCGTCTTGTATACTTTCATGCTGCGACGTCCCGAGCTGCGGCCTCCGAGTTGGGTCATTGATAGAGGCTGCTTTCAAGCACGCCGCCGAGTCACTTCTGAGATCCCCGCCATGGCTAGAATATCAGCAAGAATATCATTAAGGAGCCCCCATTTTACACCATTGTCTCTCACTAAATATTCTACCTAAGCAGGTAGCCTATAGTAGAGTATCTGATTCTATATTGATAGTTGTTTTTTCTTTTTTCTTTTTCGCTTAACTGAGACAATGCAAAGATCAGGCTAAATCAAAAGCTACGCGTCACTTGGCAATAGCTCTGTTTATTCTACCTAACAGATGAGGTCTTTCCTAGGTTCGTCACTGGCCAAACATTGGCATGGTCTTCTCATAAGACTGACACGCCTTCTTGAGCACATTCGTAACGTAACCAAAAGGTTAGGCGTTCGGAGAGGTAACCCGAAAAATATGCGTATATTTAGTGTAGAGCAGAACGAAGCTGATGTGTCTTAGGGAGACTTCCTTGACGAGATTCATTGTCAGAACAATATTCACCAGAGAGACAGAGGCCAACTGCAACGCAACTTACTCCCTGAAGTCCAGCTTCGGCCATACGCTTTCACAGTTCATCTAGGACGAGGCATCTTCTTTGGTGCCGACACAACAATTTCCCATCTCTGGCTCACACTGTTTCTATGTATCGTTTCATTTCCCTAAAAGAAGTTGCAAATTAGCCGATCAAATACTTACTTTTTCGTCGGGGTGAGACTAAAACTTACCAATCCGTCACAGCCTCGTCAAACAGCCGTGCTTCGTTTTCTCTGGTTCCACCAAAATGATCTACAAAGTCATCACCGAAGATCTCGCGAGCAATGCTTTCCTTGCGCAAAAATCTCGCAGTGGCCTCTTTCAAGCTTTTGGCCAATCGCTCTCCCATGTCATTGGGGCCACCAGTATCCTGACTCATTGCCAGCGGAGGGCAAGGAATCTCCAGCTTCTTTTCAACACCACGCCATCCGCATCCCAGGATAGCGGCCAGGACAAAGTGGGGGTTAGTGTCGGCGCCCGGTGTACGGACTTCAAATCTTGTGGCTGCAGGTTTGGAGGTAGGCGGCGAAATTAACCTTATTGAGGCAGCTCGATGTTCCAGACCCCATGAAACGGTAACAGGAGCCCAGAAGTTCTC
Organism: Balansia obtecta B249; assembly: GCA_000709145.1. Taxonomy (NCBI): domain Eukaryota; kingdom Fungi; phylum Ascomycota; class Sordariomycetes; order Hypocreales; family Clavicipitaceae; genus Balansia; species Balansia obtecta. The sequence continues at coordinate 34,551 of JFZS01000081.1, forward strand.
GACAAGTCGCTTATAAGAGTTGACTGTAGGTGCCAGCATAGGCATAATGTCCGGCAAGCCCTCAAGCAAACCAGCCAAGAAATGACGGCCAAGGTCAGACAAGGCTGCGATATCAGACCATTTGGCGTTCTGGTCAGTGTTGTCCCGAGCCAGGAGATTCTTGCCGTTCTTGTCCACGATGGAAATGTGCATGTGGCCGCTATTGCCCGGCAGACCTTGCTTCGGCTTTGCCATGAAGCAAGGAGTGATGCCGTGATTTACGCCAACGCTCTTGACGACATATTTGAAGAGGCTTGCACGGTCAGCCATCTGAGAGATTTCGCCAAATTCAAGAGCCGCTTCGTAGACGCCCGGGCCAGACTCGGTATGCCAGCCTTCGATGTCACAGGAGAACTTGGCGCACGTGTCGTACACGTCATAGTACCAATCTTTGGTGTGAACTGGTCGATTGAGCGAGTAGCCGAACATTCCTTCAGTGAGGGAAGGTAGTTGACCGGGAGGGTTCTGCTGAAGGAAAGCGGCTGGAGAGGCGGAGGAAGAGTCAGGGTTGCGGAAAGTGTAGAATTCGTACTCGGCTGTATATTTTAGTATTACCTCTAGTCTGGGATGAGATGACTGACAAGGCCGACAGCACTCAGTCAGGCTTGAGTACTCACCACCAGCCATAGCTCCAAACCCTCTCGCATGTACCTTGTCCAACTGCATCTTCAGCAAGCCTCTCGAGCAAGCAGCAATGGGTTGCTTCGTCTCCGGGTCGAAAAAATTGACGAGAAAGAAGGGAATATTGTTCTCCCAGGGTACCCGGCGAAAGGTAGAAAGATCAGGAACAGCCAGCATGTCACGATAACCATTTTCGGCATTTGATACCTTGAGTTCCTTCATGTAGGTCTGGTCGTGCATGTCCCAACCAAAAATCACAGAGCAAAACCCAAACCCGGATTCCGCAACGGACAGAAACTTCTTTTTTGAGACTAGCTTACCGCGAAGGATGCCATCGACATCGATTCCGGCGAGTTTGACGCAGGTGTCTTCGGCAAGAAGCTCCGGGAGGGAAGCAGCTGTTATCTCTGACGGAGCCATGATGGTGGTCGAAGCGGTCCAAGGGGTCTAAGGGGCCCAAGGAGGCTTCGTAGAAGGCTTCTCTACAGGTGAAGTTTGAGATGGTTTAAACGCTGGAGAGCAGAGAGGTAGAGGCTCGAGGAAAGAAAAGCAGGTTGGGAGGTGAGACAAGTATGGCGGTAATCGATCGACGGAGCACGGAGAATGACGCAGTCGCTCGAATAGGAGAAAGTAGCAAAGGGTTCGTCGCAGTTTCGACCACAACCTAGGCTGACAACACACCGGCTGAGTTAATCACAGCGCGCGCGCGATAACGTACCAGCAATGGATATCGCAGGAGGAAAATATCTGGATGAGACAATGGAGAAAATCAAGGCAATCCATTTGCAGTGCGCGAAGGCAAGCACCCAGGTCACGAGACCCACCCAACCTCGATACTTCGCTGTACTCCTGATATCCAAAACAGCACTATAGCTGTAACGTGTGCGGTGTACCGCTTTGTATAACTAGAAATGTCCAGTACTTTTACTATAGTAAGGTTCGTACATAAACTAAAGTATTTCTTATGTTCCTAGTTCTGATTGGCTTACTAGCGCACCTAAAGGGATAGCTGTGGGCGGACGCTGGGGACTAGCATCGTCATGACCCTGGCAAACTGGGTGTGAAGGCGGGTATGTACCTGGGCAGAGGTGCGTCTGGCAGGCCCGTGACCTTCCTGAGGCCTTATCATTGCCAGAGGGATACCGGGCGGCAGCGAATTCAACTGAAGCGAGGCGGCCGGACAAGCATTGGGTCGAGTCTGGGTTGCTGTCGACTTTGGCACGGCTGCTTGGCACGGCGTTAAAACCTCCGGTGGAACGGCGTCATCATGCTAACCGGGCCACCCTCTTCTGGCATGAAGATATGGTACCTGGTACCGCGGAATCGCGGGAAAACCACCACTTTCTCTGCAGTCGATGAGGAATGCCACGAAAGCCGCGCGCCGCCAGCACTTCGACTCGATTCTCGATTTGCTTAACCTCTGGTAGTGCGAAGACTGACGTATGTGCAGACTACCTCGTACCGCAAAGAGATCCTCCATTGCACCTGTGGCAGCGCCATTGACCCCGCCATCAACCCCGCTATCCCTTTGCGTGTGCGTATCAGCTAGTAGCCAATCAGAACTAAAGAAGATAAGCGATACTTTAATTTATTAATAAACCTTCCTATAATAAAAGTACAGTATCGAGGGTGTGACCTGGGTGCTGCTGGGATGGCCTGTGCTATCGTCAGGGACCGTACAATGGAAACCGCGCCCCTCACCTCCATTACCTCTTTGGTGTGACCCATGTATTTTAGTCTTGAGCAATGTCCTCCTATCTTCGCTTCTCTACCTTAATCTTTCTGTAACAAACTAAAGACTACCATCCCATGCAGAACAAGGTGCCCCATATAAGATTATTTATTCTTTCAATCGTCTAGAACCTGTTCCATCAACATCATAATGGGCCGTCTTTCTGGTAAAAACGCCATCATCACCGGCGCCGCTGGGTATGTCTCCATACTTCGTTCTTCGAAGCTCACGCTCGATACCCAACAACAGTTTAGCAAATAAAATACCAAGAAAAGCTGCTAATTGATCTAGCGGTATCGGCCTCGAGACGTCCATTCTATTTGCGAAAGAGGGTGCTAATGTCCTTATGGCCGATATCTCAGAGCCTGCGCTGGAGAAGGCCCTTGCCAAGGTGAAGCAGCTGGTTCCCTCTGCGGGCAAGATCGAAACTAAGGTATAGATACCTGGTGCAAACGCTGTTTGGCGTATCCTGTTATTCTCTTGATATTTAGATTTGGGGTAAGCTCAACTTCTTCACATCTGCAGTTGTACTGACAGTGTCAAATGTAGAAATGCGATGTTTCGAAGGAATCCGATGTGAAAGCCGCCGTTGAAGCCGTCGATACTTGGGGCGGCCTGGACGTTATCTTCAATAACGCTGGTATTATGCATGCGAAAGACGACGACGCGGTTAATACACCCGAAGAGATCTGGGATCTCACCCAAAACATCAACGTGAAGGGTGTCTGGTACGGCTGCAAGCACGCCATCCTGTCACTACGCCGCCACAAGAAAACTAAAGGTTCCATCATCAACACTGCCTCTGTCGTCGCTCTCATGGGTGCTGCAACGCCCCAGTTAGCATACACTGCTTCCAAGGGTGCAGTCCTTGCTCTCACGCGCGAGTTAGCCATGGTCCATGCCCGTGAGGGCTACAGATTCAACAATTTGTGTCCTGCGCCATTGAACACTCCCCTATTGCAAGATTGGTTGGGGGATGATCAGGCTAAAAGATATAGACGTGAAGTTCATTTCCCAATGGGTCGGTTTGGCGAGGCTGTTGAACAGGCACATGCCGTTGTTTTCTTGGCAAGTGATGAATCCAGTTTTGTGAATGGACATGATTTTGCTGTGGACGGTGGCATGACCAAGGCTTACGTTACAGCCGAGGGCCCTGCACTGGCGGCGCCGGCGAATAATGCCTCCAAGACCACCTTAGAATAAAGCGATGTCTGAAGGTTCTCGAGATGACAGAACAGACCATGGCACAGTTAGTCTTATGTTGTCAACCTGTCGCAGGTTTAGCCCATGGTGAAGAGATCTGCCGAGTGCCTTGTGGACAATCTAGGGTACTGTAGAGAAGTAAACATTGTGACCATGGTTTCCGCATCATCCTAGCCGACGAAAATAACACAAATTCAGATACTGAGCCATCTCCAGCCCGTGCATTTCAACCGCTGGGCTTAATGCTCTCTTAAGCCACGGCGTTCAATAGTAGGCTTCTTTCAATGAAATTGACCCTCCGTGTTACCTTCACCCATACTTCTACTGCTAGAGCTACCACTTTGTATCGCTCCCAGGACGCCATCCATATAGCTGGCACCACTCCATTTCTGATGCGTCAGCACATCACATCCGAGCTCCTTCTCTCGTCGCTGTACCAGCTCAACATAGGCCTTCATACCATCCGTCTTGAATTTTCGCGCCAAATCGCAAGAAATCGTGGCTGTCGAGTGTAATCCTGCCAGAGAAACCAACTGCAAGACAAATCCCTCTTTGGCAATATCCCAAATGAATGATTTGAGCGTCTCGGGTGTGAAGCCATGTGCCATCCAGTTGAATGACGGAGATAGGTTATATACAAGACCTTTATTGTGGAATTTCTGGCGTACTGTACGGCCCAGCTTAGCGGCAACTTCGACGTTTGGGTCGCCCGTCTCAACCCAAAGGAGGTCAGCGTAGGGAGCAAAGGCCAATGCTCGCTTGGTGGCGGCCTTCATGCCTGCTCGGAAGTGGTAGTATCCCTCGCGAGTGCGGGGAACATCCCAATTGAAGTAGACAGGAGTCTTGGAGTAGTGTGCGGCCAGTGTGCGGCGGCGGGTGATGCCCATGTTGGGATCCCTGTCCGTGGCATTCAGGTACTCGGAGATCTTGTCCTGGCTTACGCCCTCCTTCTCCATGTGGGCAACGGCGGCATCATCGAAGATGACGAGCTTCGTCTCCTTGACCCATTTCGCCTCAAAGGCATCAATCTGGGGGCCGGTAGCCCCCTTCCGCTCCATAGCCTGGATAGTCTCGGCAAGAGGCTCGATCGACGGGTCGGCAACACCAAGAATGAACTCATGGTCACGAACATCGATAGCTGAGGAAAGCAACTTGCCAGATTCGGAATCTGTCCGGGCAATGACCAGATTTTCGCATCCCATCACATCCCATTGGAATCGTGCCGCTGTGAGTCGATTAATGTGCTCGCCCGTGGGGACAATGACCTTGCCAGCAAGATGGCCACACTTCTTGCCACCATGCAACTGATCCTCAAAGTGGACAGCAGCGGCGCCATTCTCGGCAAACAGCTTAGCTAATTTCAAGACTGCAGACAGTCCACCATGTCCTGTGTCACCATCGGCAATGATAGGCCGAAGATAGTCGATGTATGGCGTCTTGGCCCGCTCTTCGGCAGTCATCTTGCGACGATCATTCCATTGTTTTCGGTCATGCATGTTCTGTGCCTTGGCCAGGCGCTGGACCTGATTAGGCACAGTGTTATAGGGATAGTCTCCAAAATCAGGGGAGACTTCGTTGGTCGTGGTCAACAGAGACGAGCACGCCCAGCCGGAAACATACAAGACCTCCTGGTGAGGGGCTTGTTGGGTCATCTGAATAGGATCAATAGCACCCACTGTTAGAGTGTTAGAATGTTAGTATGAAATTGGATTGATGTTACAATTATTTTCCAATCAGTTCTCACTTGTATGAATTGGTTCGCCTTTAGATTGGCGCTCTTGGATGAGGTTAAAGAGCTTGGAGGCCATCACGGAGCTGGGATAAGAAATCCTTTGTGTTCCTCGCTTGGTGACAACATCGACCGCGCTATATGGTCGCTTGATGCCTGCGTAACGGGGGGAAGACCACCAAGCCTCAACTTCACTGATTTGGGACTCATACAGAGCATCTTCAGCCTCGCCAGTCTTCTGCGACTCCGGCAAGAGCTGGAATGAGTCGGCTGCTGGGATGGCGTGAGAATATGGATTGTTTGCAGGAGCCGCCATATGATTCGTTGTAAAGATAGTACGAATAAAAGTCGATCGAGAGTGGGTGGTTCGAAGGAGCGTCGTGGACAACGAGCGGCTGCAGGCTCTGGTGGCCGTTAGGCGCGTCATCGTGGTTTGATTGCGACTGGTTGCAGCCAGCTACAAAACCACGACCAGAGTGTATGTATTAATGAAGCAATGAATAGTAAGGTTCGTCAGAGAGCTTTGGACAGGTTGGAACGCGGGGCAAAGCCGAGCCTAGAGCGGCTATTACACATGAGACGGAGCTGGACGGCTGTTGTTGCTGTACTTTATCACTGTAATGCCCAGAACAGGCCACACAAAAGTCATTATTGTCCTGCTGACTCTTAGCATTAGCTTGGAGAACAGGCGTTCAATGTGTGCCCGGACTGCCGGCGCAAAGTACCCATAAAAAATGCAGCAGACGTCACCCTTCGGTTTGGATTTGCGTGCCAAAAGTGGGGCGGCACGAGCAAACGCGGGCAGCTTTGGCTTGTCGGGGACATGGGCTGCTGATTGGCCAATCACCTCATGCGCCCGAACCGTAAGACCGGGCTCCCGCGGCTTTCCTCGGCTGTCAGGAAATCTCACTGTCGTCAAGGCTGTGTCCACGGTTGTTTTCCCGCTTCCCACGAGGGACTCCGAGTACCCCGTAACCTAGCACGCGCATAGCATATGCGGTCGCTGTTGCAGGTTTCTCGGCACAACTTTTGGTGTGAGTTGCCCACCGCTTTGCATCGTCGGCTTCTTCTTTTTCTCGGTCCTCATCAGACAAGTCTTAATCTTGGCGTCTATAGCGCATCTTTTCCAAAATCGTGAGTACATGGCTCGTTTTGTATCTGGAGTCGACAAACATGCAGTTGACTTTACCCATGTTAGATCTACCCACCGTTCATATTCCGCTTGAGTCGTCGCCAGATAGCCGATCCAGGTACCACCACCAACAACAACAATGGCTCTTAATTTGAGGAATTCTACTCGGGCCATGGGCTGCCTCAGGGTAAGATTTAAGGAAATACTGCATCTGCTGAGCTTGAATGGCAAACACCGTAGCTGACTTGACCAGCCTGTCGCCCGAGCTGCCTTGCTTGGCGCCCGCGGCTATTCCACCGCCGAGCCGGATTTGAAAGCTACTCTCAAGGAAGTCATCCCTGCTAAGCGTGAGTTGCTGAAGAAACTCAAAGCACACGGCAGCAAGACCATTGGTGAAGTCAAGGTAGAAAACACCCTCGGCGGCATGCGTGGTCTGAAGGCCATGGTTTGGGAGGGCTCTGTTCTTGACGCCAATGAGGGCATTCGCTTCCACGGCAAGACCATCAAGGACTGCCAAAAGGTCCTGCCGAAGGGCAAGACGGGCACTGAGATGCTTCCTGAGGCTATGTTCTGGCTGCTGTTGACCGGCCAGGTTCCTTCCACCAACCAGGTTCGCATTTTCTCCCGCGAGCTCGCTGAGAAGGCTCAGATCCCCCAGTTCGTTTCCAACATGCTGGACAGTTTTCCCAAGGATCTGCACCCTATGACTCAATTTGCTATAGCCGTTTCAGCCCTCAACTACGAGTCCAAGTTTGCCAAGGCTTATGAGAAAGGCCTCAATAAAGCCGACTACTGGGAGCCCACCTTTGACGACTGTATCTCTCTCTTGGCTAAGCTGCCTACTATCGCGGCCAAGATTTACCAAAATGCTTACCGCGGCGGCGGTGCTTTATCTGCTGAAGTGGATCTTGAGCAGGATTGGTCGTACAACTTCGCTGCCATGCTCGGCAAGGGGGGCAAGAAGAACGAGAACTTCCAGGATTTGCTGCGCCTCTACCTTGCTTTGCACGGTGACCATGAGGGTGGCAATGTCTCTGCTCACGCTACTCATCTTGTCGGTAGCGCCCTCAGCGACCCCTTCCTGTCATACAGCGCTGGCCTACAGGGTCTTGCTGGTCCTCTTCATGGGTAAGTATTCTTTTCGTGCCTGCATCGTGATCTCATCCTCGTATAGAAACTGAATCGTAATTTCGTCTCAGCCTCGCCGCCCAGGAAGTCCTTCGATGGATCCTTCAGATGAAGGAAGCCATCCCTGAGGGATACACTGAGCAGGATATCCATGACTATCTATGGTCGACCCTCAACTCGGGCCGTGTGATCCCTGGTTACGGTCACGCTGTCCTCCGCAAGTCAGACCCCCGTTTCGAGGCTCTGATGGACTATGCTACCGCCCGTCCTGAAATTGCAATGGATCCCGTCTTCCAACTGGTCGAGAAGAATAGCCGCATTGCACCCGAGGTTCTGAAGAAGCATGGCAAGACCAAGAATCCTTATCCCAACGTCGACAGTAGCTCTGGCGTTCTCTTCCACCACTACGGTTTCCATGAGACTCTATACTACACAGCCACTTTCGGTGTGTCCCGCGGCCTCGGTCCTCTTGCTCAGCTGATTTGGGACCGTGCTTTGGGTCTTCCCATCGAGCGTCCTAAAAGTATCAACTTAGAGGGTCTTCTGAAGCAGGTTGAAGGCCAGTAAAATGCGAAAAGTAACTGGATTTCTCTATGTGGCATGATTGTTTGGGAGGAAAATGATGTTTGGACCCAATGATTTCACTTGTGCCTTTATGTTTATAAGTACTTTGATACTTGACCCCATCGAAGAAATTAATCTGCTACCCGAAGTGGCACTTTCGGGTTAGATTCCAGAGCCTTCAGTTGCCTAACATATAGCAATGATTGATATAATCCAACTGTATCCTCTTTAGACACTTAGCTTGAGCATCTCCCATATCTCCTGCAAGCGATCAATCTCAGCCTTGCCCAACCAAAGATCCATGGTACCAAGTTTACACATTTGGTCTTTTTCACAAGCTTGTACACCCCAACAGTTGACAAAAAAAGAAAGATTCACGCAGTGTACAGCGGCACAAGTGTTCGTGTGCCGAACACGTCACGCATGCATAGAACCACTAAACAGAGTTCTATAGCATACCCCAGGTATAACTGCAAAAGTACTTTGTAAAAAGACGCATATCGCTGGGAAGTACTTCACAGCGCAATGGCAAAACGGAGAGATGGATGATCAAGCCCTGGGAAAAATGAATACCTGCTCCCACAATAATCTTTATTGGCGGTGAAGCAGCTACGAAACTCTGGTTGAAAATTGACGTCTCGACTTCAGTACCAGTTCAGTACCAGTGTATCAAAGCGTCCAGCAAGCCTTACATTTAGCAAACCCGAGTACTCAGCATTTTGGATTGGTGGTCCAGAAGTATTGAGAATTTTTCGGGGTTATTACAGAATCTTACTAGGATGGCATAATTGAATAGGGCCACTGATGGCTAGTATGCTAGAAATTGGGAAGCGAGCCATCAAGCATGCAAGTTTCCCACTCGCTTTATGAATATAATGCCTCATGTTGAAATGCTTCCCCGAGAAGAGATTGTACTTTCGGTCCCAGAGCCAACTATTGTTTTTAAGCTTCGAACTCTCTTGCACTAGTATCTTAGTTCGTTTCTTGATAACATTTTTAGGATGATTGTGCTGCATAATTTGAATGCTCGGCGGCCCTTGCCCCAAGATTTCTGGCCATTTAGGCGACTTGACTCAGGTTCTCACGCCCAGTGGTATATAATATTAAGGATAGATACATATTTAGAATTAACTGTTTGGTGTTCCATGGTTCTCTGGTCGTGGTACGCTTAGACGGTGTTGCGTCATTGGGGCTTACCTCATGCAGTGCTTGCACGAATCGGGGTCGGATAATTAGATTAAATAGTAGTCAGCTAATGTCTGGACGGATGGATCCAGACTTAAGCTTCAATATTAGACAGGATATGCGTATACATATTTAATCTCTTATAATCAATTACGCGTTTAGCCGGGATCGACCTCACGGGAGGGAGTCCGGACCCCTGTTGATATGTGATGAATCTACATGAAGCACTAATGCTCCGCGCGTCTGATTAAGCTGCACGCGGATATGCCGCCAATTAGCTGTGGGAAGTCAGCTTGGTGTTTAGTCCGGGTCCATCGATATTTTTGGCGTCAGACTCCTTCGTAGACTAGTAGGTACATACAGGGCATATAGTTTGTACAGACGTCGACACAGGATGACAAGAACTACAACCTGAAATGCTCAAAGCCTTTTCGAGGGCGAAAAGCCTGTTTGGAGTTACAGCCGGAGTGCAGTGTGCCTTGAGCGCTTCAAGTGTTAATATAACTGGTATCGTCCGACCCTTCCAGCCCTGATTACTTTCTGGGAAGAGAAGACGAATCGTTCAAGTCGCTGAGTCTTAAGTAAATCGCTCAGACCGGGCCAGGATCCAATCCATAACAGCAAATGACATTTACGGTGTATTTGTGACATTTATGCCCTTGTCCAGCGTTAACTGCATGCAAGTGTGCAATAAGGCTTCAGCACTTCTTTTACCAATGTAGAATCAAGAGTGGCGCGTCTAAGGAGTACGGAGTAGGGCCATGTAACTACCTAGTTAATCTAGAAAGCCGCACAATCCCTGCTTACGTCGCACACTGCTGAGTCCGTCTGTGTAAGACTACACTTCCGTTTAACCCCACTTTTTCTGACTGGAACGAGGGGGTGACCTTACGTAACTTTTAGTAGAGCAGCCTTCTCTAAGACAGTGGGGTTACGTTTTATAACTTAGTCTACTAGAATATTTATTATAGTATAAATTAGTATTAGCATGCCAAACGCTGCATGAGATAACCACATTGGACACCGTGTGCCTAGTCCATACACCAACTAGAGAACCATGATCAAGCAGTCAGAAATCCACTAGAGACGCTGCTGCTTAAAACCATGCGGTAGTTTCACTTCTTCCCGGGGGTTTATAAATTAGTATAGTAATAAATATACTACTAAACACAAAGATTTGATTGGTGTAATGTCCTAGTTAGTACGGAAGTGTAGTCTTACGGACTCTATGCGACCGAACCCCGCCCCTAGATTGCTACCGGTCGTACCCTTGGTCCTTGGTCCTTCATAGAAGGAGTAGCAATCAGGTGATAGGGTTAGCTTACAAGTGGGTAAATTGGGATCAACTTCATTAGAACGCATCTTTTATCAAAGTGAACGAATTGTCCCAAAGTGCAAGTTATATATACTGAAATCTAGTGACTAATTTTTTAAAGCCGTATGAGCGTTACAAAGACAATAGCGCGTTAAGATATCATCACGTAGGAAAGCTGAAATGGGGTTAAGCTTGCCAACTTCAATTTGTGACTAGAGCAGGTCTGACACGAACATAATAACGTAACTAAAGACTGATAGAATAAAGAAAATTGAGCAAATCGGAAGCCAATCAATGCTTTCTAGCCTATTAAACCAGCCTGGCGCTAAACCCAATCAGGTGGCCTATGGGTTTTCGAGTCGTCTCACTCATTGCCTTTCCGTTCTACCAGTTTTCCGTCAAACTTAATCAATCTTCATCTCATGTTCGAGATCAAGGACGTCGGTGAGGATGTTTAGAGTTTATTGGGCTGGCTTTCATTAGCTTTTCTGAAACGTGGAGTAAGCCTTTCCCTAGCCACAGTCCTGGTTTGATATTCTAGCTTACCAATTGGTGGAATCATCTATCCAGTATCGCCCGTTACAGAACTTATGACCAGTCTTTAAACATATGATATTCCCTCGCTCGGATAGGCGACAATACTTGTATTCTTGCTGGGGATTATCATAACTGGTGTCCATAACACCATAGACAATCGCAGCAAGGAGTATAAAGAGCCTCATAGCGTAAGTTTAGATTGCCGAGTATGATTCTGAAAAGATTAAGTTGAATAAATTGTTACAAAGCTTTTATTGTTGGGGGTGAGATGATTAATATATATTCGTTCGGTTCTACTATGGCAAGGCTTTTTAGAGTCTTAGTTCAGCCTCCACGTTACATTCGAAACTTAATATTCATGTTGAGCAGTTGAAATTATCCTCGTATTTACCAGCATCTTTACGAACCTTATTTGTAAGAATGCACATATCGCGGTACATAATGGGACATTGACGCCACAATCCACAATTAGAAGCTCTTTAGAATATAACGTCATATCATCGTCATCCTCTAGTAACATTACGAGCACCCAATAACAATAACTTTTAAGATATAGCAAGCTTAAAGTTACAAGATCTGGTACGCAAGGCACACACATAACATAGACCCTGCAAGCCAAGCCGCACGGGAACCCCGATAATAGTTCGGCAACTGCGGTAAACCCGCTGGCAATTCCATAAGTACAACAACCCCTTTAAGAGCATCACAACTGCAATAACCCCACCAATAAATCGTACAGATCCACACACACTACAGTACAGAGAACAAAGGTGAGTGACAGTCGTATCCGTTCGACCCTTTTAAGGCAGCAGCTGAGTAACGGGTTAGCTACGTAGTGGGCAACCAAGAGAAGAGAATCTCTTGAAGGCACTTCATCCTACGTGTAAAGATCGTTACACTAGCAGTACCGAAAAAATTTTTCTACATAAAGAGGTGCACATTATGAGCTAGCTATAGCGGCTGTTCGAAGGTATCTGTAAAGTGCCCAAGGTTGGGTGGCGTGACTTGAGATGGCCTAGCACCGGGCCGCATTTGATCGAGATTGGCCCTGGAGATCTAAAGCATATTTGGCTCTTTCTCTGATCTCTACTTTGGACCGAATAAGATATTCACGGCTAAGCCCATCTGCAGCTGGGCATTCCGGTACAGCCGTCACAGCTCCACATATATCAAACTGGGTACCTAGATAATTTATTGGTCCAAAACACCACCAAGCCATCCATTTTGCAGTTCAACAACGAGTCAGTTGATGCAAACGTTTGATAAGAAACATTGCGTTATATTAATTGCAAATGCCTCTGAATTGGTGAGATAAGCGGCCTGGTTACAGATCCATGAGTCTTGGGTATTATGTCTCCAAGAGAGGTGCTACAAGGTCTGATATGCATATCAGCAATAAACACATATATGGATGCACACATAACAGAGTATATCCGGATCTACCGTTTTATCCCGCAACTGGCCCCCATTACAGATGATAGATCTTCCGATTTTCGGAGACACTGACCAGCATATGGTCGATTGTATAGCAGTTCGTATCTCATGTGCCTACTGTCATACGGAGCAAATGAACTTCTGTATACTCATTTTTAAGCTATCTTTTGCGTTTGCACGTTTTACACTTCCAATCTGCCAACCTCAATATCGGCGTATATAAAATTAGGCTAATTATTATCCTTGAAGAGGTGGACCTATATATTATTATGTGCAACTAGCTGGATACCTGAATCTCCGCGCCCATTTACTCTTGATTACCAGTAGTCTCCCTCTTCCATCGTCTGAGATTAAAGCATGGTTTGAGGAACGCGATAAGGATCGCATGAAGAGAAAGTGATTATAAGTGCGTGTAGTTGGGAAGGCGGAAACCATGTCGATTGTGTTAGTTTAAATAACGACGTCTGGTTACTAGACGTCGTTACCGGAGTGTTGATCATAGGACCAAGGGAATACGAAATTGGTCCACGCAATGATGTGGTCACTATATATCTCTCTATACGTAGGACGACGCAATTGTTCGATTGGTCGATAACCCGCTAAGCGCGGCCACCTTGACCTCCTTCCGTCTCGTATTTCAACAAAATGGAATCCTTGAACTGTTCAGCAAATACTGCAATCTCTGACCAGACTGCCGGACAGTCTCTCGTCTTGCTCTGCAAGTTATCGTACCAGATCCTTCAGTTGTAGGAGCGATCCATGCCAATTGTGTTTAGATCCGACGCTTAGATGGCTGGGAATGACGAGAAAAGGCTCTGGCAAAGCAGGTGAGAAAAGCGCTCGTATTAACTTGACGCGAGGAAGAAGCACATCTGGAAGCGAGAAGACGGCTTGATTAGTCGAGGATAATCATTACTCGGCACAATATACAAGAGCGACTCAGCAAGCGACGGGTCGACGCGAGACGAACAAGGTATTTTGGAGATGACGATGGATGTTGTATCTGAAGGTACGAAGTGCACATGGTCAGGCCATGGGTGCATCATATAGACGAGGCATGCGTGCCCCCTTCGCCCCCGCGTCCAAGCACGGAGAAAAATACCTCAAAAATGCAAACGAAACAAGCAGGTGATGGACTTCCTAGCTGCTGGTGGCCTTATCGGTCGTGCAGAATGTCGTGTCGTCAACGTGCCGTCATCTCCAGTGTGGATTACGCTCGCTCTTCTTTTCTTCCCTCTGGCAACCCAGATGAACAACAGCCGTGAACAGGCACGTTCCTTGGTACTTAATTGAGCCATGTGGTCAATCGCCAGCCGATGTGGGTCCAGCACAATGGCATAAACCGTTCGTCACCCGCGTGAGGCTAGTGCAAGCGGCCAGTAGGGTCAATGCAGGTCTGGTTCGGATATTTGCATGGCGAATCGCAACAGTAGTAGTAGCAACTAGCCAGAGTGTATAAACGCGTAGCAACGCGCAGCAGTGCATGTGCAAAACGCACAGTAGCAACTAGATCCAACCGATTAAAAGGGAGATCCGTAGGCTGTGTGGGCCTGGTCGCCCTTTAACGCAGACGAAGCTCTTGAGACGCTAAAATAATACTCCGGAATTACTCCGTACTAGAAACGATCATGTATACTGCAAATACGGCCGCTTGAACTCCAACGACTGCAGGATGCAGCGTATTGTTAGGTGTTGAGTGTAAAGCTGTCCCGAGGGCTGTTCTGAGTGTAGAGATATTGGAACTGAAAATGCGTGGGTGTTAGGGCCAGAGCGTTAGAGCTTTACGGAGACACATGATCCGCTTTAGGTACGTATTTACTCATAGTAGAATGCGGGGCAGACTTGGGTAAAAAGAGAAGGAGTGACACACTAACCGAGCAGCGTACGGCCGGGAATGGATGTAACCAGCCGGCCATCCACCCGCCCACAAGTGCCCATATCACGCAAACAACACAACACCATAGCCAATTGCCACTAGTCAATGCAGAGATGGGCCATGAAGCGTTGATTTATTTCGGGTTGGCATATTATTTTAACTCCGCCACCTCAGCACGGGCCACGTCATCCGTGATGTGCCTGGCAATCTAATTATCTAATAGCCCTCCTTAGCACTAGTGAAAGCTAGTAAGAACTAGTACGAACTAGTAACGGAGTGGATCACGACATCAGATGAAATTGAACACCTCTTGCCACCGCAGAGCCTTTTCCACTTTCTCCACGGCCATAGGCACGCAGGTTTCCATTCAACCGTCCAACTCCATAGATCTACCCAAAGCTCTTCCCTACTAATTCTACAACGTGACCCCCTCACTCACTGTACATCAACTTCGGCGGTATTGTTGGAACAGCCACACACGCTAGAAGCCACCCGATATCGCCTTTTTTTTTTCTGCCGCGAGTTATTCCTCAGACTACAGTGGCAATTTTATATCACCGTAGAAACCGCTTGTCGTGCACTGCAACTACAATACAAGCATTCCGACGTTGTTGGGTTTAAAGACCACAATTCCAGGCAGTGATCGAGCCGGCAAGATCCTAGACTGCCTAGTACAATATTACACGAGTGGCCGATAACCGTACTTAATATATTTAATGGCCTAAATGAATGAAAGATCTTTCCAAAAGGGCACTTCAGCTTTCTCATACACACATCTACTGATACAAAGCGCTGGGCGGAGTATTTCCGCATACCTCGAAAAAAAATTCTTCAAGCACTTCAGCGTGTGAAACACACAAGGAAAGCCATTTTCCCTTATTTAGCTAGACCTAGTCGGTGTGTTGGTAATTTGAGCGGTCTGGTTGGGACCGTCGCGCCAACACGGGGTCCGGGGTAAAGAAGAATGCAACACTACACTGTAGAGTTGCAAGTAACAACCGGCCACTTTTTCTTCACCCGCGTGGCCGCCTTGGGTAGCATGGCATGTAACATCACATGGCTGTCTTAAAATTAGAAGGAAAAACTGGTTCCTCTCTTCGGAAATTCGGATTGGCGTGACGGTATGTTATAGTCCCGTGTATTCTATCACACCGGCATGAAAGTCCGTCCAAGTAATGATGTTTATAGTAAATCGTACTCTTTGGTTCATATTAATCCCACCGTCCCGTAAACCCATTCTCCTGGTCGAAGCTGGAGTTACCCCAACATGCAGAACAGGCCGGTTACAGCCAACGCAAGGAATAGGTACTTTTTTTTTTCTAGCTAATTTCGCAGCGCAGAAACTGCATCATTCGCGGAATGGTGATTGGTTGAAAAATTGCACTTACCGCCAGCCCGGCACGGGAGTTGAACACACGATCCAAGTTCAACTCCTGAATTATACGGGGGCATTATAGATCTTCTTTACAAGGCAAGCAGAGCCATTTGTAAATCGATTCTAACTTTACAGAGATAGAGCGGAAGTTGGGGTATGTTATTCCTGGTATGATACGTGGTAAAATGATGATTTCTTGGTCGCGCCAATTAGCCCAACCAAAACATACTCACTGCAAGGTCCAAAAAGCTGTAAGCCTGTAGGACACAATATGCACTAACTTTCTCGCAAGTACATAGTGTACTGAGTATCGCGAATAAATATCGAGCGTCCATCTGAAATTATGTCTAAAAGCTCTGCATGCTCTACAAGGTGAAGACTAGCGGAGTTTGACTCCTATAGAAAACAAATCCCTCACGGCCAAACATGCTCAATTCTTCCTATACTTTAGAGCAAAGGTTTTGCAGTTATCGTGCGACAATGGCACAGCGTACTAAAGGATGAACCCCTGAAAGATCTACAAATCTATCTTGCAAGGGTGGTGTATCAAAGGTAAGCTCGGAAATTACTGAGACATTGAGTTGGGGTAGTAGATACTTTTCAATTATAACGAATTGCAGCAGAAATAGAAGTCTCTTTAGGTGGCGCTCATCACCATGTGCTCCCTGCGCCTCTCTAACAGCGCTAGTCCACGCGGCATTCAATGCACCAATTGCAGCTGTTAGAGAGCACCTGACAATATCCTCGTGAAAATATACAGGGGTTGCAATGGTTACGTTTTGATTAATGGTGGGTGGTGTACTATATATTTTAAAGCTTGTTTTTTCTCCTTATTTCCTGTAACGGTCCGGCTGCAGCTGTCGAAAAGGGACTTGTTAGTTGTAAAAGTCGGGCTTGTGACATGTATCCTCGTAAACCCATTTCGAGGTAGTATTGTACACTAACTGACCTATGGTGACCCCACAACACTATCCCGACTATGGCACAATTGCATCTTCCCTCGAGTACCTGGTCTCATGAGCGGAGAGCAATTTATGCATACGGTGTGCGGTGTACATAGCTGGGCGCCAGTAAAGTTGTTACCTTGATGCCAAGCGAGACTGCCGAGATCATGATTACGTCTATCGATTAAAATG
This sequence comes from Balansia obtecta B249, assembly GCA_000709145.1. Taxonomy (NCBI): domain Eukaryota; kingdom Fungi; phylum Ascomycota; class Sordariomycetes; order Hypocreales; family Clavicipitaceae; genus Balansia; species Balansia obtecta. The sequence goes on from JFZS01000081.1 coordinate 51,557, forward strand.
AATGGTTGGAGGCAGTGGGAGAAACTTCATTGTCACTACATTGATCCTTTCGTCTAGTGCGGAAAGACAACCCATATTATCAGTACGTATGGTACGTTGGATGATTCACTTGTTATCCAACACTGAGTAGAGACTGCAGCAGGATACAGTACGTAGAACAACATTGCTTCGGTGGCTTCATATCCTTTGATTTGTTTTTAATAGTGGTATCATATGTAGCGACAGGAATATATTCTTTGTTCAGTGTAGGGTACTGCTTTGTAGTGTGTAGATTTGCATTAATTATTTCCATATTGTTTTTGGGTTGGGGTTGCGCCTTGCATCGGGCGGCAAACTGGCAGCATGCATTAACCAAGACAGCTACAAAATGCTAGGGATCGGCAGCGTTGGATTCCTGGCCAACCTGAGAGACGATCTCCAACGGAGTATTGAGGTAGGCTTGTGCGGCAACTAACAGATTCTCGAGAGCTGCGGACAAGCGAAAGCGAGTCGGTCGCTAAACGCGCAGTATGCATCCTTGTGCGTCGAAATATGGCCCGGAAGCTATGCACAAAGTGGTACTCCGCAGCAATAAATCTCGTCGAGATCGTTCAACATCGTTGGGAGCACGCGCCCCTTCTTGGGGATTGGCTCACGGGCCGCACAGGTCAAATGCTTTCTTCGTACTGCGTAATTGGATTTGCGTCTGGCGACCCGCGTCCACTCCCCCTCCGTAAACACGGAAATCCTGATTTCTTGCCATGGTTACATTAGGGAGTCGGGCAACTCGTCCATGGGACTGACAGATTCCATGGTGGATGGCGCCGGGGGTTGCCGCAGGTCGGACACATCGTGTAATTTGTCATGTCCCGGCCGGGATCACGGCCTTCCCCCCTTTCCCCTTACCTTTCCCTTCGCGGAAGCACTTGCTAGCTCCATTGCCCGCAACCCATCTGTCCCGCAGAGATTCTCCATTCTCCACTCCGCCGTTACGATTGCTCAATGGTTCTCGGCGAAGAGCGCCCCAAACGAACTATGTGGGGATAAGTCTGGGGTTGGGAGTGGCTATCGAAGAAAATAATAATTAAAAAAAAATAAACCGTTCGCCCCTCCCCACCTCTTCGTTGCCCCGAGTAGTCCACTCGTAATGCCATATTCCTTGTTCCATTAGTACATACTCCGTGTGTGTGGTCCAATCCTGGGGTAGGATAGGGAGTAGCTGTAACTGAACTGACGGGAGCCTCGGTAAGAGTAGGAATTGGCAGGTATTGCTACTCAACTCGAGCTTGTGAAGTCGTTAACGTCCTATCCCCTTAGAAGCCCACAGACATCGAAAAGGTATAAACTACCGGCCTTCTCCCTCCTTCAGGATGATCTTTTTCCTTCCTCTTCATCCCGACCACTCTGTTTCAACCAGTACAAAAACTCACAATCGTTTCTTGTTCCGGTCATACAGACTCACACTCGTTCATCAGCAACTGAAAAGTCTTTCCAAGCACAAATCAGACAAGATGAAGTACTCTGCTGTCGTTGCCCTCGCCGCCACTGGCGCCTATGCCCAGCTCTCGACCATCAAGGGCGTTCTGTCCAACGTCGCCGACGGCATTGATTCCCTGAACAGTGCTACCAACAGCTTCAACGGCGACGTCGGTGCCGTCAAGTCCAAGGCTGATGCTCTCGTTGATGCTCTCAAGCAGGGGCTCACCACCGTCAGCGGCTCCTCTGACCTAACTCTCGCGGACTCCCTCGGCTTGCAAGACCCGGTCCAGTCGCTCACCAAGAAGTCTCAGTCCCTCGCCGATAACTTCAAGTCCAAGCGTGAAGAAGTCGAGAAGGTCGGCGAGTGCGACACTGTACGCACTGAGATATCCGATATCAACACCAACTCCCAGGCTCTCATCAAAGCCGTCGTCGGCAAGGTTCCCAAGGATGCTCAGGCTATCGCCAATAGCCTGGCTTCCGGTCTGACCAATGTCCTCAGCCAGGCTCAGTCTGACTACTCTGAGGCCAACTGCAAGAATGCCGCTGGTGCCAAGAGCAGCGGTGACAAGAAAGGCGGCGATGACAAGAAAGGTGGTGATGACAAGAAAGGCGCTTCTTCCGCCGCCACCACTACCACCTCAGCTCTTGGCACCCACGCCACTACTCCCGCTCCCACCACTCCTACCAAATCTGTCAATGGTAGCATCCCTTGCACCACTGCCCCCGTCACCGCCGGTGCCGCTTACCTGGCCCCTGCTGGTGCCCTCGCCATGGCTGCTCTCGCCGCTCTTCTGTAAGCGGGGAGCCTGTGTGCCACAATATTGCCAGGTTTTTGGTAAGATTTGGCGCGGAGAAGCCTTTTTGTTTGGATATTGGATTAATGTTTTCTGGGTTTCGAACTTGTCTTGAAGACCCAGCGAAGAGGAATTCGGTAGTCCATACAAGATTTAATACAACATGGGGAGGCGGCATAATGTGTAGGTGTGTCGATTAGCTAGAAAGCGTTGGCTTTGGCCAGAGCGGCCACTTAATATAATGTGTTGAATAACCGCGCAATGCTCGATATTTATTCGCGATACTCAGTACACTATGTACTTGCAAGAAAGTTAGTGCATATTGTGTCCTACAGGCTTACAGCTTTTAGGGCCTTGCAGAGAGAGTATGTTTGGTTGGGCTAATTCGCGCGACCAAAAAATCATTGCTGGGAAGTACTTTGAATACGCCCTTGTGCTTCTGTTCGTGCATCTAGATGAATTGAAATCGAGTCGAGTTGTTCAGTATCAAATATTAAATAACCGCTTTAAATACTAATTATGTGTGGCAGATTGCCACGAGTATGTAGCTGGAGTTCATGATAATTCAACTTGAAGGCCGTTCACTCTGGTTACCTCAGTTGCATGAAAACATGTGCGGCTTAAGTTATGTTCAAAGCTATTTGCATAGCTCACAGTTCTTAAATGGAGCGTAGTTCGGCGCATTAGGGGTTCAATCTTTCCCAAACATGTCGTTGAATTTGATTCCAGGCAGCTTGTATGTCATCACAACGACGCGATCAGAATTTACTAACGACAGGCTTGTTCTAAATCCTGAAATTACGATTGATTCCTAAGCCCCCTAACGTGGTTGTTGGATGAAGGTCGTGCCGGAAATAAAGCGGAAGTTGTGAGAGAATGTGAGTCTCTGCAGTGCAAAATACTGTTCCAATTGGCTAAGTTGAGCTCCGATATACCCCATTCTGTGTAAATGTCTTAAGCATGTATTCTTTGGTGCAGCCAATCAAAGACACGCATCTTGTTCGTAATTATCGCAACGAAAAAAATCAAAAAATCATGTTAGCATTTTCACGTATTTTCCCAGAATTCTTTTTGGGTTTAATGCTATCGCTTAGTGGGCGCCTACCGCGAATAGAACATCATTGACGGGAAAAGCCACAGAGAGTCACAAGAAATCTCAAATACAGGCTAAGGTACAAGTATAGATTCTCGGGGCTCCTGCATTTGCCCCACAATTGTGATTCCTTTCGTCACAATCTTTTGTTTTTTCCTACCTGTCGTCAACCTAGTTTGTACCTTCTTTACATTTCTCCGTCTTACTTGCCTACCACAATAATCTGTGCCCTGGCGATATCATGTCTAGAAAAAGGCGCTACACCAATGACAGCCCCATGAACTTCCCAAGCATTACCGGCAATGGCCCCATTACCATCGTCATATGCAGGCAGACTGGCATAGGTGGCAGATTCGTTGCATTGAACTCAAAGAAGGCCAAGATTGGCAAGGAAACTTTGGCTCCATACTTAATTGTGCTTTCGGTCAATTCTTGGGTGAGAACATTAATTCTTTCACAGAGTCCATCACTCTTCTCCTGATGGCTGAGATCTACACCTGCATTAGAGAGTACTTGTTTGTCTCTGTCTACACCGTGTTAAAAAATTCGGCTTTCACTGTCATCAATTATGGAGAGATATGCTGGTTTGAAACTGGGGGCAGTACTTGCCCGTTAATCCTTGTGTTATTTGCCACGATGGTGTTCAGCTCAGTTGTTGCCGCTGCCGTTGTGGCCACGAACACAATGGGGATCCATGCATGAATGGATATCGACGTAGTTTTCGCGGGTCGGCCATTCTTTCGGACTTCGACGTTGTTGTTTGCATCGTTGCAAGCTGCAGTGCAAGTATAAGCCTAAACGGACATTGCCACCAATCAACCAGCGATGACGCAGATTCGCCGGCAGGTCACTGAAAGATCTAGGCTTCAGCATAGAATGGGTATTTGAAGCTAAGGTAAAAAAAAAAAAAATCTTAGTCCTTTTACAAGGAGATAATTTGACATCTGGAATGGCTGGCATTTGAGGTTTTGGTAAAGTAGTGCGACGCCTCACGGCATACTCGCCTCATGATCAGTTGACTTCCCCGGTGTATGTTCAATGGCTTGTATGTTCGAGAGATTTTGTTCAAATAAGATAAAAAGGGAAATGAGTTCAAAATCAAAGAGATAGACAGTTCGGGCGTAGTTTCAGTGGTAGAGTATAGCGATATGAGAGTCCAAGTTTACGGGCAACGTCGACCATCCCAATACCTGTGAGAAAATTTTACCTTATTCATGCAAAAGCGTCATTAATTGGCGTTAGTTGCTTCGTGAGCAGCGATGTGGACAATGGATTCGGCATGATGCGGTAAAACCTCGGCAGCTTATCGTCTGCATGATCTTTCGTCTTGCCCTCGCTCTAACAGTCAGCTCCTCACATAATCATCATCGCAATCTAAATTGCCCCTCATGTCCATGTTCCGGGCCAAAAAGCTCGATCTGGGCTGCTTTGTCAAGGCCCGTACCATCAGGGACCATACTAAGCGCAAAGTCTTTGAGCAATTCGAAGCTGAGAGGTACGCAACGCTCAACTCGCTCTCCCTGACATAGAAAAGAACACTCTCGACCCTTGCGGGAGATTGAGAAGAGTACGACAACTGGAGCTGATTGCAGGCGCTAACACTTTGACCATAGACAAGCTCTTCGATACATCATCCGAAACACCACACTTGCGCCGAGAGTCCGCGCAGAGGCTCAGCTCCAACTCACACAGATGCATTGCTACACGAGACCAACCCAGATCCGAAATAGATGTATCATGGGAGGCCAAGGACGTGGTGTGCTAAGTGATTTCAAGATGACAAGAGTGAGTGCCCTTGCGAGACGGGCGCTTCTGATGAGAATACTTCCTGACCGGAAACAGTTCAATTTCAGAATGGAGGCGATGGCTGGCAATCTGCCGGGTGTTAAGAGGGCCAGCTGGTAGTTGAGAACATTGGAAAATACTGCGCGATACGAATTGGACTAGACGAGGCATCTGTATGCGATTCGATGCCCGCTTCGCCGAATATGAAGTGATTCAATAGGGAAGACGCACTCACGGGACGATGTGCCGCAATATGCTCGGGTTGCATGGGGATTTTGTCTGCGCTAGGGATTATTCGATAGCATTCAGCCACTGTCGACGTTTCTTTGCGCATTGTTTGCCCAGAAGCTGATTTACGGCATCATTTGCTGCACAAGGCGCGGAGCGTAGTCTGCAAGACAACTACTGTCTTGGTCGCCAACCATGTCAGTAACGACCGCACAGAGAAGAATGTGATTGGAATCTGTAGCTTCAGCGTGATATTGTCGAAAGCCTGATCCAGACCGGTAGGTTTCCGGTGACAGTTCATTGATGTGGTCCTGTACGGCCTGCCCTGGTCCTCGATGGTCTGACATTTCCAAACCATCCTCAATAAACTTACGGTCATGCGGTCAACTGCGTGTCCTCGCAATGCCTCTGCTTGGTCCTCTGCCTACTTCAGGGCTTTGTCGTATGATTTGCTGGCCACGACTAGATCAACGCTGTACCTTCGCGCACCGCCGGAATTTCTGTCGAGCTCTGGACAATGACTACTTTATAAGGGCTTGTAAACAAGGTCTTAAACAATAAGCCTTCCAAAAGGTTCTTGAAAGCACTGCCGCAAGGTATCTGAGCATAATTACTAAATTTTTGTCATCTCAGCTACAGGGACTTGTACAGCTATCCTTATTATAGAATTGCTTGCCAAAATTCGGATTGGCGCGTGAAGATGGCAAAGCACCTACCGGGTAGGAAAGATACCTATGCCCAGAAAGAAGTGGGTCCATGTCATTGCTTACCAGACCAACTTCTCTTAGCCTAGCCGTCGCTTGCTCGCCACTTCACATGCTTCAAGCCTTCGCCCTTCCTTCAGTCTAACACCATCGAGCTGCAGCACTCAACACACTGTTAATATGGGCGGCGGTGATCTCAATCTTAAGAAATCCTTCCACCCCACTCTGCGGCGGAACCAGCAGGCTGTCTGGGATGAAGAACAGAAAGCGCTTGCCGAGCGCAAGCGCACTCAACAACGCGTCAATGAAATCAAGGAAGAGCGCGCCAAAGAAGAGTTGCAGCGGCAGCTCGAGGCCGCCGGCGGAAAAAAGAGAGTGGATCGAGTCGATTGGATGTATCAGGGGCCTACCGATGGCCAAGTTGGCACGAGTGAGGAGACGGAGGCATATCTTCTCGGAAAGCGAAGGATCGACAATCTCATCAAGGGCACGGAACACAAGAAATTGGAGAAGACAGCTGGCGCAGACAGTTTCATGGCGCTACAAAATGCGAACACGGCGAGAGACACGGCTGCCAAGATTCGAGAAGATCCATTGCTGGCGATCAAGCGACAAGAACAGGCTGCTTATGAGGCAATGATGAACGATCCCATCAGGCGTAGACAGTTACTGTCTTCAATGGGTATGGAGGACACTAAAAAGAAAGAAAGGTCGGGAGACAAAGAAAGCAGGCACAGAAGAAAACATCGCAGACATAGGAGCAGGAACGCGGATGGAGAATCGGAAGACGAGTACAGAAGGCGCCGACGGCGACACAGATCCGACACCCGTTCTTCCAGCCCTCGAAGGCATGGCTATCATGGATACGATGAAGATCATTACAGGCGGCAAATGCGACAGCGGGATTCTGGTGATGGCGGAAGCCCACGGAGGACGAGAGATCGATCTTCAGAGTGTCGACGCAATCGTAGCCCTCAATACTGGAGAGACCACTCCAGAGGTAGAGCGCGCCATGATAGCTCACATAGGCCCAGAGATCATTCAAAAGAAAAGAGAAGACATGACCGTGAACGCAGTGAAAATGACTGGAGGGCGAGAAGTCGCTATAGAAATGGAAGCGGACATGTACATGGAGCCAACAGCAACGGGCACATTGGCACTCGGTTGAGAGACCACCGTGGTACAGTTGAAGAAGATGGCGAGGCAGAAAAGGCTCGTAAATTGGCTGCCATGCAATCTGCGGCTTCAGATCTAGACCTGGAGCGCGACAAGCGGCTAGCTGCTTTGGATGAACAAGAACGTGCGGCCAGGGAGGAAGATGCGAGGGCTCGAGAACGGGACGGCGAGAGGGGTTTCGTGAACGGGCTGCATAGACAGGCTGGGAAGCTGAGCCTGGGAGAGAGGATGGGACGAAATCGGCAGGGATATCAGCGAGACGATGAATGAGCTGTCTACTGCACAGTATTTTCGATGTGCCATTCCTCGACATTATGGCGCTGGGAGGTTTTGTGGCGTCTCTCGTTCTATGGCGCCGGGTTGGGTGGTCATGGGGACAGGCATTAGACGATGGATGTGTGTATTTGCACATGGCGTGATTTGCGAACTTGACGATGGGAAGTTTGGATCTTGCCTGGAAATTTGACAACTGCCCTCTGGGACGTATGGAGCGAGAGTATACGGAGCATGCACATTGCTTTTCTGTCTCGGGAGAATGAACTTGCCCTGTATCATGAGCCTCCTGATCTCCCCCGTCCCTGTCAAGTCCCAAGTCTCAACGCTGTCCAGTGACGCGGGCGTTTTGGTGAATCGGGCTGATGCAATGAAAGCATGAAAGCATTCCTCTGTGGATGGAATGGAGCAAGTGTTATCCGGCGCATTGCAGTGGACATATGTATGTTGCCAACAAGTTTCAGCTGTGGAACGAAGGATTGCACAGAGAATGAGCGCAGAGAATGCCGCGGGAATTTGCCAATACCACCAGGTAGACACCCAGGTAGGTACGTCCGTACTTGACCCTAATTTATCAACGTGAACTTTGTCAGTACTAGGCAGGGTTATGTGGTTTGATGCCCGGACGGGCCAACGCCATCCCCGTGCCATCTCCGTACCATCCCCTAACCTTCCATTGATGTCTGTGATGCATGAATGCTGCCTGGCGCAATCCGTGTTGACAATCCATGGTCACCTACGTTTTCGCCAGCGAGTCAAATACAAAGCGAACAATGCGAGAGTTTGAAAAAAGTGCTGCTACTAGACAACGTAATTGTAGTCAGGCAGTAGTCTAGTGGTATAACGGGTGTACCCGTATATGCTGTCCTGCCGCGAGTCACGGAGACCTGGACCAGGACCTGCATCATCATTACGTCTGTAGTGTCTATTATATTAGATTTTTTTTAATCCATTCTTATGAATTTTGCGTGATAGCTTCAGGGGTGTATGACGGGGGACTTGTGTGGACACAATTCTGCTGCGAAGAGTTGCTACGCTTATAAAGATGACTCATGACGAGGCTGGCAGCTGGCGACTAAAGGTTTGTGAAAGGTTCATGCAAGCTTTAAGCTTTGTGGCTGGATGCAGACACCCACGAGCAAGACGTGGTCCGTCCACAAGGCCCGGTCTAAATATAAAGGCATTGACACGTCCACCCTCCCTCCTTCACCTTCTCATCATACTGTAGCTTTCGTTACAACACGCAGACGTCACCAAGGATGTGGGGATTGTAGCAGTAAGTCTTGGTAAGATATTTTTTCTTCTTATTTTTCTTCTCTTTTTTTCAAGCCAATAATGTACATTCAAGGGTGCCGTCCACCCCCTTCTATCAAACATCTGTCTACACGGAAGCACCAAGAACATCAAGTGCCACCCAATCCTGAAAAGGATCCTCGGCATAGAAATATGACCTATGAGAAACGCGGAGTATCGGGTCAATGATGCAAATACCTGAAAAGGGCTGAGACCGACGAGATTTGACATGCCTGAAAAGGTCCGAGAACGAGTCGACGCGATACCTAAAAAAGAAAAACAAAAAAATTGAGGGGTCAGCCGCTTGGCTGAGTGGTGCTTAATCCCCTTCAGAATAGGCTTTTCATAATAAAAAAAAAATACTCGGTGAAACACGGTTCGATCATCATCAGGGGGGCTCCCACCATTATTGTACAATGTGCAATCGCATACGAAGTAGCTGGTCAATGATGCAAACACCTAAAAAGGTCTGAGACCGCCATGATTTGGAGTGCGTGAGAAGTTCCGAGAATGACACAACACCCATCTTAAGGGACAAAGAAAGAAAGAGGAGGATACAAGGCAGCATTAATGAAGAGCGAATGTTTTTAGAGGAGAAAAGAAGAAGATGCCGGACGTGAACCATCTTGGACTCATAAACAAGGGAGAAGACAACAAAGAAAACTCAGCAGTTCCTGAGCATACGTCTCATTGATTAGTGGAAGGAAGGACTAATTACAGGAATACGGCCAGAAGGTGCCCGTGTTCTGTGCCCAGAAAAGAAGCCACAGGTTAATGCCCCAATGCTTCCACTTATACGCGATAAAAGAGTACCTCGTTCCTGCCCGAGGTAAGTAAGACGACCGCGTGCGATCACCAACTACCATGTTGATGAAGCAAACATTCACCAAAGTATTTTAGTCTCCTGTACTGCGCTGGGATTGAATCCAAGTCTTATTGCTACTCGGTCTATAATAAAGACATTTTACGGGCATGGAGTAAGGTCAGCAAAATGGTGTTGATAATCGTGGCACGAAATGCTTGTTTGCGATTGACGAATACCTACTGTATCCTACAATTTCCTACTACGCGCAAGTGGTAATTAACTGCCAATACCTATGTAGCTGCTGTAAAATGTCATGCCCGGAACCCTATATCAGATCTTGAAGGTTGTGATGACGTCAATGGTGTTGCTGCACAAAACATCAATCCCAAAGTATATCGTGCGAAAGATGGTTGCTATCCAAACTGTATACTGTGTGGCCCTCTTTGTATTTCTTCAAACAGAGTTCTCCTCCTCCGTAGTGGCACTGGCAGCGTGACTCAAGGGGAATTTTTTTTTTTTTTCGGTAACCAGAACCAGACCTTGACCGGAATCTGGAATTGCGCCAGGCACTTGTTGGGGAAATCAGCGGAGCCTGTGGCGGCGGGAGACCCGTGCTGGAGCTCATTGTTACTCCCCTGCTGCCCCCTGCTGCCCCCTGCTGCCCACTGCCGCCCACTGCCGCCCATTCAAGCCACTGCTGCTGCTACACAAGTACGTGCGTCTAGCCCCACTAGATAGTCTGCACCTCTCAGAAAGCGCCTAAAGTCTAATGAGTCTCCATGTTCAATTGTTCAACTTGTATTTGATCCATCTTTGCTCTTCTGCGCTTTTGAACTTTTGATCATCTGCAACACCACGACTCCGGCTCAGGCTCACCTTTGTTCCATCATCTATCTGTGTGGCCGTCTGGCTAGCTTCGACACCAAGCTAGCTACCAACATACCATACTTGTCAACAACGCGCCCCTACTCACCCCCTGTCATTCATATTCGTTCAAACAACCGTCCAATTGCCGTCCCAAGCGCCTCACGAACCGGGCTCCACGTCACGCCAATTGTGCCTCGTCTCCTCTTTCTCTTCCTCGTCAATAGTTAGCTTCGTCACATAAAACCACGGCGTCACGACTCATTCGTCACAATTCGACCCAGTGCTACCCAGTGCTTCGAGATCCTCGGCCGATACTGCTGGCGCTACTCGACGGCCATTGACCCAGCCAATTGCTTGGTGCTCTTCTCAAAATGCCTCTCTGCGGCGGATCCAAGACGGTACAGCGTAAGCTGGTCCTTTTGTATGTTCTCCGTGCCTCGAGTACTTTGGCTACCCACACCATTGGGCGCTTTATGCTTTATGGTCCACCAATAAATTCACGTACGGAAACTGCTGACCCGTCAAATGCAGGGGCGACGGCGCCTGTGGCAAGACGTCATTGCTCAACGTCTTTACTAGAGGGTGTGTGTCTACATTCGAGTCATCCAGAGGTTCCCTCATGGAGTCATCAACAGTGGAAAAGCAACTGACAGATTGCGACTAGGTACTTCCCGACCGTGTACGAGCCAACCGTTTTCGAAAACTATGTTCATGGTATGATTGCTGAAGAAGCATAATGTATATGCCGCATGTTGGCCAAACTGTCGCAACGGCATACTTACTACTTCTGGACGGCAGACATCTTTGTTGACAACGTACACATCGAATTGTCGCTATGGGACACGGCTGGACAAGAAGAATTCGACCGCCTGCGTTCTTTATCCTACGGTAAGATGGACCTGCTTGCTCCTTGTTGGGGTGCAACTCTCTAGTGCGTGGACTAACTCGAGAGGATGCCCAGACGATACCGATCTGATAATGCTCTGCTATTCGGTCGACAGCAAAGACTCGCTTGAGAATGTCGAGTCAAAATGGGTCGGTGAAATCGCGGACAACTGCCCTGGCGTCAAGCTAGTCTTGGTCGCTCTGAAATGCGATCTTCGCGAGAAAGGCGGTGACGATGAAGAAGGAGAAGACAATGCAGCGGCATCCACCCTACCTCCTGAAGTTGCTGATATTGAGCGTCCCTCTGGACCATTGATTGAATACGACAAGGGACTCGAAGTTGCTAAGCGGATAGGGGCATCACGGTATCTCGAATGCTCGGCCATGAAGAACCGCGGCGTCAACGAAGCCTTCACCGAGGCGGCTCGTGTTGCTCTGAGCGTGAAGAAGGACAGGGAAGAGAACAGATGCACAGTCATGTGAGCGAGATATACGTGGAGAACAAGTGCATCGTCGAATTCAAAATACCCAAAAACATATCTTGTCATTTTAAACTGATCTTCGAGCCCCTTCGAGCCCCCCTTCCCACGACACAACCGATATTCCACGTTATATTTACCGTCTTACTATTTCGATAATACCTGGCACAAGACTGAGAAAAGCATACGGACAACTGCCGGATGCTTCGTTCTGCCGTTCACCCTCGTTATTCCTTCACCGGGCTGCTAAGCCCCTATTATGGTTGTGGTTCTTCGCGTGGCTGTCCGCGATTAAACTGGACAAGGCATGACGACCCGGAGTTCTCAGACAAAGACAAAGCCACTTGAAGACGGCCTGTGGTGATTGCGAGCTTCAAACTATATTATTCTAATTCATTGAGCCATTTCAGTTTCATTTGTTTCACGAGGCCTGTTCGTCAACCTATCTTTACCTATTGTTTCCAATTTCATTTCCATTTCCGCCTGGGGTCAATCGTGTTATGAGGATGGCAACGGCGTAGTTTGTGGGCTTCAGCATTAGGATGGTGCGTTTGCATGGCCGTCTAGCCTTAGAGGCGGCTCGATTTAGGTCAATCGTATGTCTTGTCTTGTCCGTCGAGGAAGTTTTGCCAAATCGTGATATTTATGTCTGCATGTTCCAGCTCCTCTTGCATCGCCCACCATTTGATAGTGCACCAAGTTGTTGGTAGATCTGTAACTACTGTCAAGAGAAGCCAACACGATCTCGGGTGACCTTGGTAGCCTCCAAGAACGTATTACGCTAATAACAATAAATGACGGCACGAGTGGCAGCGGTAATTCCAGCAATAAGCCCGCATGTAACTATCGCGGTGCCTTGCCTTTCATCGCTGGCACGAGGCCAAGTAGAGTCTCTATATGTTAGACTCACGATGTATCTCTTTATGGTCTGGAAGTTGTATCATGGTGAAGGTAGTGATGTAGAAGGAGTGTATATAGTGGGTGTCTCCTCTTGGCAGGAAGAATCCCTGGATTTCAACCTCTTAAACCTTGCCATGACCTGAAGAGCCCCTTTGGGTGCGGCGTGTAGACGCTTGACCTGACGACATCAAGTGGGGCCTTTTAATGTCCTTAATTTTACCCTCTAAGTACATGATGTTACGGCCCAATAGAAGGTCCGGGAGAGCCCCGGCCTAACCAACCAATCACAGCCCTGCTCACTAAGGGTCTCGTGAGCAGCCTCACTGCTCACTGCATAATGATAGTGAGCAACACCACTGCTCACCCCTCAGGATAGTGAGCACCATAATATATAATAGCATCATAACGCTAGATCAACCTACTAGTCAGTCTTCAATACAATCAATCCCCTCTGTCAATTGCTCAGCCTGAAAAGCCCCCGTAAGCCTGCTTACATAACCCGACTTGACCGTCACACATGATGGCGCCCAAGCAGCTTACCCTATCGCTAGACCGTCGTTTATAAGGACTCGTTTATAATAAGAACATGGATTACAGTTTAAAATATATATACATATATACATATTGAATGAACCGCAAGTGTACATATGGGTCAAATTCTGCCCCCAGTGCGAGACTGGTGTGGAATACCTTTTTTTTTTCGAAAAACTACGATTCTGGTGACAAGTACTTTATGGGGGGCGGCTGATGCGAAGTGAAGCTGGTCGCTGCGGAAATAAGTCACTCAGCAACAGGTAGTAGTACTAGTTCTTGCCATTGATGAATTTCGTCGAATCCAAGTCTTTTCCGAATAACAATAACAATAACAATAAGAACAACAAGAGAGCCCGACCCCGCCCCCCCCCCCCCCCCCTCAGTACAGTGGGCCTAACCCGGGTTGCCATTTCGGTGCAAAGATTCCCTTACTGGATAATAGATACGTACCACTCCATTGTACGGAATCTCGCTCTCTTCCATTCATCGACGATAGATTAGCCACAGCGGTTACAGCACAGGACGCGAGCCGGTGTGCGACTTGCGATGTGTAACATGAATGTTTTGTTTTATCTCCGTACTTGTGCAGTCCTACCCCTGAATGCATACTGTATGTACTGTAGGTAGGTATCCATACCAAAATTGCGAAAAAGCAAAGTCACAGAGCAAGGTATGCTAAAGTTACAACAGAGCCTGTGCTGAAATGGGCCTACCTAGTAGCTTATGGGATGATATACTATATATTCCGTACTCCGTACTAATCTCCGGTATCGTGATAAGCGCTCCGTAGATGGCCTGTAAAGTATATCTGTGGAAGCACCCAGGGGTTGTAGTGTGTTATAGTGTGTTATAGTGCGTTATGGTGTAAATTAGTACTGCGCCACCATCCCAGGAATTCTGTTTTGATTGGTGCACAGTCCCTGTCGGTGCCTGAGCGGGAGCCACAGCTGGGTATCAAGGAGACGGAGTACAGTACAGAGTACAGTAAGCTTATCGGTTCCTCCTGTCGACTCATCCGATAACAGAGACGCTAAAAGCAGCCACCCAAGCTTCCCAAATCGGTTCAACAGCTTTTACTAAATAAACTCAACCATGGAATAACTTCGCAACACTTGGTCAATGGACTTGTATTAATCACTTGATCAGTCAGCTAACCGGCCAGTCATTTAATAGCTAGCTATTCCGCTTGCATGACGCTCAAAGAAACCATGTCACTCTAGCCAACTGCGCATTGTTCACTAAATTACTTTTAATCACAATTTGTGGGCCCCCGTCACACATACATAGCGCAATAATGCGCCAGACGTCCATCTTGAGTCACCTTTCCACGCTGGTGTCAAAAACTAACACTCAGTACCAGCGACAAAGTAAGCCGAGAGCGTCGCGTTAAACTGGCCACCCTTCTTTGCTTCCAAGTTCAGCGACCCGCCGACAAGTGTCAACAGGTGCAACCAAGTGTCGGGTGCGTGACATACCCACTGTGCGTACCACAACCCACCACCGCAACCGCCACCGTGACCACGACCTCGACCAAAATCTAAAGAACCCTTCCTCCTGCAAACTCTGGCGGTTCTTGGTCCTTCTTCCCGTCGTCCCGTTGACGAGTGCCCCTCCTTTTCATGCTCAGTTCCACCCGACGGACAACGCTCTTTTCAGCATAAAGTCACTCTTTTGATCGAATTTGCAAAAGCCAACACGATTTACTACGCGACATCCATCTGTCAGGCCAACCACGAGCATCAATCTACCTACCTGCGAAATAGCCAGTGCCAAAACTCTGCAAAGGCTACGACCCCTCTGCTGAGACAGAAGCTTTTCTGATGTTGTATGCTCTTATCGAGACCCCATTGCTCGATTTAATACGCTTGCCCTTGAATATAATACGAATGAGCACATCATAATCGCTACCATGCTGTGCAAGTCAATCCTCGCCCTAGCGGCCGTCTTACGCCTCGCGACGGCTCAGGTACACACCGACTGCAATCCAATGGAACGTCCCTGTCCCCCAAACCCAGCATTTGGAGCGGACCATCTCTTTCACTTCAATTCCACTCCAGACAGTGCCCTGTGGGAAACCACAGCTGGCACAGTCAACTATGATGCCAACGCTGGTGCTTCTTTCACAATTGCAAAGCAGGGCGATTCTCCAACTCTCCGCACCAAGTTCTACTTCTTCTTTGGCCGAACGGAAATCTGGCTCAAGGTGGCTCCCGGCCGCGGCATCATCAGCTCCATGATGTGGCTCAGCGATGATCTGGACGAAGTCGATTGGGAGTTTTTGGGATCCAACAAAAGCTTTGCCACGACAAACTTCTTCGGCAAAGGCCGTCAAGATTACAAGAACGGTGGTGCGCACCCCATGTCCGGCATGCAAGATGACTACCACAACTACACGACCTTGTGGACCAAGGACTCGATACAGTGGTTTATCGATGGGAACCACGTGCGCACCTTGGAGGCAAAAGACGCGAACAACACGCAAAATTATCCCCAGACTCCCATGCGCTTGAGTATCGGCATCTGGGCCGGGGGCGACCCGTCTCTGCCCGAAGGCACTCGTGTATGGGCTGGTGGTGATACTGACTATGCAGGCGGGCCCTACACAATGCATCTCAAAAGTGCCCAGGTGACTGACTTTAGCTCCGGCAAAGAGTACACGTATGGCGACCGCTCTGGGAGCTGGGAAAGCATCAAGATTGCGGCCGGCAATTCCACCGCGCTTGATGCGCTGAACAAGCAACCTGCCAAGTCCGCCCGTCAGAAGTGGAATGATCTATCGTCAGGGGCCAAAGTCGGTGTTTATGCCGGAGCTGCTTCCTTCGCCGGCCTCGTTCTTGGTGCTTTCCTCTTTTACTATATCCGCCAACGACGGATTGGAGCCGCCGAGGCTAAAGCAGCTCAACAGCGGGAGCTTGAAGAAAGACGCGAGAACCAAGATCTGCTAAAGCGCGGCATCGACCCCGATGGGTTCACGGCGCATGGACATGAGTACGACGCTCATGAATTCCGCGACGAAGGAATGGGTGACTACAATTCAAGTCATGTCCTCGAATCGAATCCTTTTAATGGACCGTTTGACGAGAAGAGCCGACTCGGAAGCAGTGCCAGCAACGCGAGTGGGATGAGTGGCAGTGCTGCCTGGGCCGCAGGATCCGCACGCGGGCATCCTGCACCCGCAGGCCAGCAAGGTTTCAACTTTGGCGTCTCATCAGGCCCCGGCGCGGCCGCCAACCGTTTCAACAACCGATGATACATTTCTGCCAGAGCCCAAAATGTCACTTTCGAAGCTCGCCTCGCTGCAAACGGTGCACAGCCATGAGCGCCAAATGCGTACTCACAGATGCGATGACTCGAACTACAAAAGAGCCACGGCATGCACAAATTACAGAGTCCACGCACCGTGAATCCGCAGCAAAGTGAGGATAGCCAACAAGGCGGTCGTGGACATTAAAGGATTGATTCTCACGGTTGAAACGGCTGGCACCGAGTCGTATGTGAACATGGAAACGGACAACTGTTTTTGTAGGAGTAGGTCTCGCTTGGACTGGTTTTGTACACAAGCTTCAGGATATCCCGCCATATACTTGTTTTTGTAATTTGCAGCTGCTTTCTGTCGTTTGCACGACGGTATTGTTTACCTACGTAGTTGAAGCTGGGTTGGTGTTTCGTTTGGGACTAGGCGCTCGGTTGCTTAACCTGTTCACTCCCTCCGAGCCAGCTACACTTGGGTGAATGTATTCTCATGAGCGCACGGTTCTAAGCTAGGATCATTTCGTAAAAGCAAGCGATGTGTTGGCTGAGCGGGCGTTTGCACACCCTGATTACCTGGAAGGCCCTGACTTAGACGGGACGTAACTACTGCTTACTTGCCTCTGTAATACCACTAGCAATCTTCTTGCTCGTCACAGGTTGTCTTTTGCAGCGCATGCATTTAAGCATGAGGTACGTGCTTCCGCGGGAGCGTTCAGCTCCATGTCCAGCTTGGATATTCTACCAAAGTCCGCCTTTAAGTGTAATCATGAGATACATGATGGACCTAGCACTGAAATTATAGGTGTACCTCTTCGTCCGACTACAGCACCTGCCACTTCCCACGACAAGCACGGCTAAGCGGAAGTCTGCCTCCGCAGTTATTACTGATCTGATCTCAGCTGGTCTCGGTTGGCGAGGCAATGGGAGTTTTCATGGCTGGGTTTAGGCATGTACCATCTTGCTTCACTGGCTGGACCTTGCGCGATGCCATGGCCAGTTTCTTAGCCTAGTGAACGAGGCATGTGAGATGCGGATGCTTCCATGTACAAACGGTGCCTCACCAAGGCGCCTTCACATCGCAGTACCAATCTAAACATCCACGGCGCTTCAAAGATCCTGTTCCGTTTCTATCTATGATTGTCATGCTATACAATACAGTAAATCTCCCCAATCCATGTACCGTAAATCTATCTCACCATACACGGTACCCCCGTACCGGAATATACATCATCCCTCTCCCTTCGCCGTGCTGCATGACCGCATATGGCAAAGCTATGTTGAAACAGAAAAAAATAAAATAATAAGATAAAATAAAATAAAACAAAAAGACAACCATTATGTGTGCAGAGACACTGCCCAGACTCTCCATATGAACGCCGCTCAAGCTACTCCGTATGTCAAATGATAGCGATAGCATTATGCGCGCTTGCAAATGTGCGTGAGACTGCGTTGAGAACCCCACTTGTATTAAGCCAGCGTGGGGGAGCGAGCCCTGGAGCCCCGTTGTGGTCTCAAACATGTGCTCAATACCGTTACGCGAAGCTTGATTCGCCTCGACGCTGATTAATCTATGACTTTACAAAACTCAGCCGTGCAACGGCTCTCATGAGCTTTCGATATCTACCGAGAGCTTGGGGACCGAGAAGGTGACATTTTTAACTGAGCTGTATGCCTCTTGTCCAAAAGCAAGGTAACCAAGATAATCCGACTTTTGAGGATACTCGGGGTTGTTGGCGGCAAAGACTTCGTCGAGCAGAGGCTTGATACTGCCTGTGAAAGTGTTGGTAGGCTTGGATGCAACCCAGGTCAGCACTTTCTGCTTGGTAATCTTATTTTGGCCAGCATAGAGATAACTAATAACAAATTGTCAACACTCAGTCACACTACATTGCAGGCGAGCAACAGCCGGAAACTCACAAGTCAGTTCCCTCCACAGTCAGTGTTTTGAGACCTTTATCAGTCAACGAAGTCTTGCCGATAGGGAAGGTATCGGTACCAAAATCAGCAAGCCACACCATCACTTCGTGGGTGGCCTTATCAGGCTGGCCGGCTTTTTTCGTGTCTGAATCCATAAACATGTCAATAGCAACATTGGCGTTGATGGCATTGGCGGTGACATCTTCATCGGTGACTTCGGTCAAACTATCGTTTTTCAAGGATAGGTACCAGTTAACATCGAGATCAATCTTGTTGACAGATGATAATTGAATTGGAAAATCCTTGCTCATGACCTTGGCGTTAGGGAAGGCATGCACATTGCTGGTCCCAAGGGCCCGAGGGTACTGCCATGTGACGTTGAAGGCAGGCGCAGTCCATTTCGTGGCGTAGGTTTCGTTCCCATTGAGGTTGACCTGCGTTTGCATGGTCAATATTGCATGTACAGTTGGGCGATAGAAACACGTGGTGAGGTCAACGAGCTTACCATCAAGCAGATATTACCAGCCTCGCCCTGCTTCCAACCCCATGGATTGGCAGTTACTATGAAGCAGTTAGCGTTAACATGGGAAGCGTAGTTGACAACCTCGGACGAGACGGCCGAGGTCCAAAGGGTTTTGGTGACGAGCACCCAGAAGAGAGGGGCTAACATACCGGCGAAGTTGAATCCATCCTTCGTATTGGTAGCTACACCATCAGCTGTGTCACATTTCATGGCAATTGAATCTTTAGCCTTGATAGGACCGATGCCAGGTAAGTCACCAGTGTTGTCGCCGCCAGTGAAGGGAGGCGGTTTGCCATTCGCTCGATTGATAGCCTGTATCCCGAACAGAACACCGAGAGTTGTACCAACGGGCAATGCCAGGAAGATGGCGTTAACCAGCCATCTGAACATGGCTGCGACTTGTGATGCCGCGGGCCGCTAAGCGAATGAAACGGGTGGACGAGAGCAGCGTCAATTCAGTACACGCAGGCTCGCCTAGACAATTATGGACGGACAAAACAAAAGTTGAGGTTCTCGAGGGTCGACTTTCGGCGGGCGAAGCGAGTGACACGCGCAGACGGTTCGAAAACGAAAAGCGTTGGCAAGTTAGATTATTAAACCGGTCAAAAGAAGGCGTCGATAAGTCTGGTCAGGAGCCGGACCGTGAAAGGAGGGAACAAAAGTTTGGGCAACGGTCGCAGAGTAAGGACGAGGACGAGGACGAGGATGAGGGAGGCTGAGGGGGAGGCTGAGGCTGCGATGGGTGTCAAGTTTGGGTTTGGACTCGTTCTGGACGAAGCAGAGCAGCGAGACGTCTCTGCTCAGCGAGAAAACAGAAAACAGTGGACAGACAGACACGACAACTGGTAGCGGCGGTGCACAGGCTAGTCCAGCCTGTAGGGCCAGTTGGACCAGATCCAATTTGGCCGGTCCGGTCCAGGACCAGCTAACCCGCTGGCAGTGCCGTTACAGCGACTTTAATGTCATTGACGAGACCTCTCACTGGCAACTGCCCGGTGGGATACAGCGGCTACAGCGCCATCAAGGCCTTTCAAGGCCCGTCAAGGCCCTGTGCCAAGCCTCCTGACGCGGACCCGGGTCCAGCCCGGTTCCCCTTCAGCGCAAGTACCCCAATCTTCCTAGGTGGTCGTATTTTTTATTTCTGGTGGCCGGAGCACAACAGCTTTTCCGCTTCCTTTCTTGCAGAACCAAACTGCATGAGTCGGGCGGGTACCTCACCCCCTAAGGGATTGACAATTTAATCGATCCATTGTGATGCCACCCATGATCGCCAGACGAGCGCCTCGATGGCGCTTTAATTGTCCACCGGCGTGCTTTACCTTTTACCCTCGTATTGAAGAAAGCAACAACACTGCGAGAACGAGCTAGGGCAGTGAGTATTTGCCTACTAGCCAACTTTGGCCGATGCGACCCACCCACCACGCGCGGATGAAAAGGCGCAGTCGCCTGATTTTCCCTGAGACATAGCTTACGATCCCCCTTAATATATTATTATTATTATTTCGTTTTCGAATTAAAAAAAAAACGATAAATAGAAGGCATTAGTCGATATTCAATTAAAGACCCTCAGCACTATAGTTGTCATGGTAAGAATAACACCTCATGGTTCATTGGTTAAAATATTAATAGGAAGTCCGTTATGTCGATCTGTAGCCGGGCTGGCGGTTCAGGGTTTGTTGTCAAGCATTATCGCAAACGCCGCCACCCGAATCAGAGAGGAACCGATAGGCCCCACGCCGATCCTGCATGAGCAGCGACTTTGTCATTTTCAATGAAGGAACCGGGCCGCACTTTTTTGATCTGGGCTTCACTACCTCTTTTCCCACCCCCTTCCGCGCCCCAGGCCGCTTGGCGGTGCCTTCCGTGTTATTCAGCCAGAATGTTGTCGTGCTACATAAAGAGGACGTATAGACTACCTAGGTAGGCAGACAGGCAGGTCACGAGCAGGCGAAGAAAAAGAAAAAAAAAAGTGGTCGGTCGATCGTTACCCTGGGTGCGCGTTGGAACAATCCACTTTTTCTTTTCCCATCCGCGCCGCCGTTTAGGTATTATTAGCCCCACTTTCACGGGCTGCACTAACGCACGCACCTGACAATTTAATCCATCCAGCCCGGGAGGTTCTCGTAAAATTGGCCAGCGATACTTCGGTCGTGCGGGTCTCCGGTCTGGATTAATTTGTCACCTGGCAAAGAATAATTCGGTTGGAGGGACAGGGAGAAGGGGGGGGGGTGGGGAGCGCGCGTGGAAACTAGGGGTGCCGAGCCTTGAGCCACCATAAGTTCATAGGTAGAATAAAATTTCAAAAACCAAAATACCCAATTATGTGCTTGGAACGACATAGAAGCTAGTCTAGAAAGGGAGCGGCTGATACCTTAAGAAAGTAGCAAGGCACCCCCCGGAACACGCACTCGTTGTTCCGTTAAGGGATGCGACAAGCGAAGGAGTCATGTGTTCAGCCCCTGACCCCGAGCTGACTGGAACAGATGAAGGTCGTCATTTTATGCACAACCGGCAGTTGACAACTTGAGCCTCACAACTAATAAAACTTGTGAGATGGCGGGTGCGACAATGAACAGGACGTACGAATCCGCGCGGTGGGACAGAAGAGAAGAAGTTAGTTTTTGGGTTAGGTGCCTAGGATTGATTTTAAGATGCATCATGATGCCTCATCACAGCATTCGCCGGGACGACGCTCTATGCTCCTACATTCTTTGTGCCCCTAGCCCCTGGCTCCTGGCTCGTGGGCTTATAAACATAAGCGGCATCACCGGAATAACGTATACCAGGGGCCAAAGTACTTCATCAAACCATCTGCATCTCTGGTTGTGCTCTGCATAGCAAACGGACATAGCCATGGTGTTTTGTTGTAGAACATACATCCTACTCCGTAGATCACTTTGGTTTTGCCAAAAAACAAAAAAAAAATTACGTCACAAAAGGCACACGGCGCCAATAACTAACTTGGACAGCATTTGCAGATAATTACACTATCGACAGCCCGCCGGAATGTATGGCATAATTTTTCGTCAGAATCCGGCTTCGGTGGCGCGAGGTAGCCGTTGCCATCCAAAGGGAGAGGGCGGAGAGGGGTGTCGGTCGATTCTTCAATTCAAGGGTGGCTGGTGACAAACCGGCTAAATTGGCAGTCCCGTGTTCAGCAACCGGCATTGTTGTTTTGATGATAGCAAAGCCTGGGGAGGACCGAAAATTTTTTTTTTTATGTTTTTTCCCTCCCATCGGACGCAGCCAACCGAGAGTGGTGATGGTCCAATCACATGTGGGTGGAGGGGCCCTGCTTGCCAGTTGCCAGGCGGGACTAGGACGATTCGGGATTGGAGAGTGGTAGCAGCACGGAGTACTCCGTGGTTCTGCTGCATTACTAGGTAGGCATGAGGTACTTGGTACCTATCTGCTCCCCACGCGGGGGGGCTTGTATTTTTGTTCCCGCATAGCAGTATCGTTATAGTTTCCATTACCGCTACCAAGCGGCACGACGCATGCGGATTTCACGGGCTAGTTGGGTGAACGAACAATAAGTCAGCCCACTAAGCGGTTGCTCTTGCTTTGCGTTGCTATATCCATGAAACTCTGGAAATCTGCCAGCTGGGTTGGACTCTACGCCGGACAGAAGGATTTGTTCTGCGCAACCAGGACACGCTACTCTCGGAGCGCATTTATTTACATAGTAACTCATGGGGTGGCCAAATTGCATGGTGGGGTCTGAAGGTGAAGGGACTCATGGAGAAATCTGTCCCCTGCCTGATAACTGGTGCCGATCGAATCTAAGTTTTGGACTAGCGCTGCCATTCCCCTCTGCATTGTGATGAGCGCAGGATAGCGCTGACTTTGTGGCCGAGTTTACTTTTGTCAAGGGAGCATTCACTTGTCCCTTCCTTGCCACTTCCTTCCCGCTGGAATATCTACTTATGCAGCACCACGGGATGGGCAAGTAGACGCACGACGAATCTAACGCTCATTCCTCTGAAGTGTCGTAAAAAGGTACCGTTCCCTACTCCGTAAAAATTATCCTTTAGCAGTCACAAGGAAACGTCATGGGCAGGTTGTGGGGGAAATGAGCTTAGGTTCAATGTGAGACACTCTAATATTACATCTCCTTCATGGAAGTATCACATAGATTCCTTAAGTACACCGACGATAATTTACTACTTCCAGCTACTTAAGACCTTGGTGCGGGATGAAGTACCTCAAATTAGCAATACCAGAGCGCGAGACATCTTAAAGCAAATGGAGCCATTTTCGGCACCAAGGATATGGCAATGTCACCGGGATAGAATACCCTCCAGTAATATCTCATGTACGGACTACAAAGTCATACGCTGTTCCAGACCGAGGTGATTGGGAATACACGAAAGCGCCTACGATACAAGTGTCCTGCGCAAAGGCCAGCACAATCTCGCTAATAAGTCGGCCATAAAAACGGCATTAGAATAGTCCTCCCACTCGCGGCCCCCTGTCCTCTAATGTTAATTTCCTCAGTTTATATTTATGTCTATCCAGTGCTTTTATGTGGAGAAGGTATAGACCTGCTGCTAGCCTCGGTGCCCATGAATGAGGGGTGAGGACAACGGCGAGGAGTTATCCCTGAGATGCCGCGATAGGTAACTCATGGATGGATCCGGGTGATGATCGTCGAGGACTGCGCCAATGTTCTTACATTCGACAATGAAAACAGCCGGTACTTGTCAGGAATTGCGGTCCGCCGTGGCGCTAGGGGAGCAACCTACTACGTACGAGTTAAGTCTGGTCGATGGCTTATTTAATGTGTTCTGAACCCTTTTCTTGCGCATTTCCTGAATGATATCACACAAAGAAATCGCACATAATACTCTGCTGTATCAAATCAACGCACTACCTTCTCCCACTCTGACCGACACTCCCAAGTCGTAGGGCTGCTTTTGGTCGGGTTTGGTGGTAAAGCAACCATCAAGACATCCAGAACTGCTATTACCCTTCCCAACAGAAATTAAGTTCTGGCAAACTCGCCTACTATGTATATCCAATCATTAAGGTTGATCGCGCCATTGAAGCCTATCGAGATCGATCTGATGAAGTGACTGGTTTGCCTATACCTTTCCTAAGCGAACCATGTGTATAGATAGGAAAGAGATTTAAAAAAAAAAAAATGGCCAATAATGTATTCAGTGTCGATTGGGAGCTAGTCTGTGTTAGGCATGGCTCGCAGTCGCAGAGATTCAGATATCCTGCCGGTTGATGTAGGATAAACCTCGTATTGAATCGGAATGGGCCCATATGCAGATTTTGTTATGTGTCAATAACGCGCGGCTCGTTTCGTATCAGCAGATTTTCTGACCTAGTGCGGACTATCCTATGCCTCTACCCCCCTCCTTTGATTCATCTTACTGCCACAGGTATTTGTCTTTGTTTGGGGCCGCAGCTGAACTTGCATTGCCAGATGAACACGAGTACATGACACAGGGCTAAGCCCCAATGCGAGCAACGGAATTGTTATTTATACAGTGGGTGTCGAAGCCCTGGCAGGCATGACAGGTGACTTGGCAATGAAGAATTACTCAACATAGCAAAATATGACGTTTCTGGAATGCCTTCTTTGAGTGCCGAGATTCGTAAGTCACGCAGCCACACGCGATGGCATTCCTCAGTCGACGACGCCCACTAATCTCAGTCGTACATGTACAACAGTTAATTGCCCGGCTATCGAATAGAGAAAGAGAAAGAGAAAGAGAAAGCGCATCGGAATTTCAGAGATAACAAGTGCAGACCGAGCAGTGAGGAGCGTCCAGTTTTATGATGGCTCGTGACTGCTTACTCCGTACCCCGTACACCATACACCGTAGAACCTTCCGGAAGCAGCGAGGCCCCAGCGATGTGAGGATGTACCGAGTACTCCGTACACCGCTCACCACTATAGATACTGTAACGACTGGCCACTTGTTTCGACTATTTCGACTGCTTTCGGTACACGTAGTCCTTAACCCCTGCCTTGTCACGCCCCTCCTCAGCAAGGCTCAGCAAGGCCCAGCAGTCCACCGAACGGTAACGCTGGGTACCAGATACATACAACCGGCGCACCAGGATAGCAATAGCAACGGTAGGCCACCAAGCTAGCTAGCGCCGTATTCTGTAGTAATTAGTCGCAATAGATAGCCGGTGCTGTATCAGTTATTAGCATGACGGTAAAAATTTATACGCCCCGCACATAATTTCAGTGATGCTGGAATACTGCAGAGCGTTGGCACAATTTCTCGTACGCCTGAAGTTACGGCACGGTCGCGCACCTGCGCGATCCGCAATCGCCCCACCTCCTGCAAGCCGTGGGTGGTTTCACACCCGTGCCGGGGAGGGGGCGCAGGGCCTTGCATGTACTTATAGCGTATAGCACCTTTGCACGGCACCAGCGCGGCCAGAGCAGGCGACCAGAAGGCGGGCCCTTAAATGCCTCTGATTGGTCCGTCCTTCGCCGGGACGGGTTGGGGCGGGCTACTCAGTGGAGATGGTCCGTATTCACAGGGGTCCCAGATGCCCGCGCCAACCGGTGGGGATGGCGGGCAATGGGTCATCAGTTGAACCCGAGACCACTCCGTACTCCATACTCCGTGCCAACAGACCACACAATGCCTCCTATGATACATGATCATGATACTCGATAGCATGTAATGGAATCAGAAGGTGGATATACGGAATACAGTGTGCAGAGCCGTCGATTCCCTGGTGATTTTCTCGTCACGGATGGACTCGAAATGCTCTAATTGTGGCTGATAGCAACACCAGCACACGCCTAGTTGAAACCCCCCGTGTGGCTGGTTCTTCTTTTTTTGTCGAACGATCTAAGCCAAAACAATGTGGTTCGGTACCTGCGTGCGCCATGCGCTGTGCCACTGGACTCGACTGCGGCTACCACTGCCCCATCAACACCCCTCCCCCTTTCCCGGTGAATCCTCTGATTTTCTCGCCATCGTCCCAACCAGACCGTCTCTCTCGACTCTCCCTTATCTTTACCTCTCCTCAACTCCCCCAGCGTCCAGTCCACCCAGACGCTCGTTCAGCGTCCTAGCCTCAACTACATTCGTTTATCTGCTTCTTAGTTGGCTTAGATCTATTATTGAATTGTTCCCTTGCATTATTTGCACTTATCTTTCCTTATTCCGCCATCTTGAAAGTTTGGTTCTTGTTGCGGCTGCACACCATCTGCGTCCATGTCAACATTCCAGCGTTAGAACGACAACGGTTTCACAACGGAGAAAAAAAAAAAAAAACCGACGCCTTACTAAAGGCAACGATCAAGGAGAGGCGACCTGCTAATCTGCGCGTCACGTCTCGCGATACCGCAGGTGGTCATTTCTAATCTCGAATAACAAACCAACCTGTCATCATTCGCCCTTTAACTGGTTACCGCGATTTTTTTTTTTCTTGACTGCATCCCCCAGGCTTGTGTGCGTGATCGCCCTGCTCTTAACCGTCGGAGTTTGGGCCGGCATAGAACTCTTGACCCTCGGTCAGACGAAAGATCAGACGAAAGATCAGACAAAAGATCTGCCTTCTCGAATATTCTGATTCGTAAAACAACAGCCGAAGCTTTGTTCTTTGCCATCATCAAAACATGATGAAACGTTATTCAGCAGAGGAGGAAATGCTGGAAATCGGCACCTTCCAACGCCGGGAGGACCACCCGAATAATCCCTATCATCAACAGCATTACCAGCATCCTTACCAGCAACAGCAAGCGTATATTGAAGAGCTCCCCGAAGGACCCTCAGCCAGCACGCCAACCCCCAGACCTGTACAACCACATTCATATTCACGGCCGAATTCTGGACTCTATGCAAACGATTATGTGTCTACTGGCTGGCCGCCTTCAATTGCCGGTCGTTCCGAATCCCACACTCTGGTAGATGACGCTGCTGGCTCCCGCTCCAGCATGCGATCCTGGAAAACCGGACAGCAGACGCCAGTAGATTCATCCGTTTCACCTCGGTACGGCATTCCATTCCACGCAGACTCTGGCCCGTCAACTCCCATGGTAAGCACTTAATTCTTTCCACTATCTCTTTTGTCTCCGACCTGTTTGCTTCACTTTATCTGCGCGTCCCGATGCTAATCGGACGGGATCACAGAACCAAAGTCATATCAGCCTCGCTGGTCTGCTCAAACAGGCCGAACCGCCCGCCGGGGGGAAAGATTGGGTTGATCGTGATACCATTGATGTGGTGCACAAACGAGATGACAGCGACATCTGGAAGGGATGGAAACGACACCTGTTTACCCTGCTTCCTTTCATCACTGTCATCAATACTGCACTTTACTTCGCCTACCTCGGTCTGCGTATTGCTTGCATAATATGGGCGCAGAATGCTCAAAATAGTTTTTACATTGCTGCCTGGGTTTTTATTGCTGTTGAGATAGCAACGGCCATTCCTCCTCTACTGCACAACAGCTGGACAATGATGTCCATGAAAAAGCGATATCGACCTAAGCTTCGGTTGCGGGGCTATGACGTTCCAACAGTTGATGTCTTCGTGACGTGCTGCGGTGAAGACGATGACTTGGTTATGGATACCGTTCGCGCCGCTTGCGATGTTGACTACCCGTACGACAAGTTTCGCGTAATCGTTCTCGACGATAGCAAGTCTGAATCACTTGAGGCCGCCGTTTCACGGCTTGCAATGTCATATCCAAATGTCTACTACATGGCTCGCGAGAAGATTCCCGGGAAACCCCATCATTTCAAGGCTGGCAACTTGAATTACGGCCTCGATCAGACTCACTTGCTTCCTGGCGGTGCAGGCCAATTCATGGCTGCCCTCGATGCTGATATGGTACGTCTTTAAGATGTTGCAAAACCCTTTTGTTTCTTTTTGGCCGCCGTTTCGTTGCGACCGAAGGCTTTCTTCGTTTTCCGCAGCATGATAAATTGACAATCGTCTAGATTCCTGAACGTGATTGGCTTCGAGCACTCCTTCCCCATCTTTTGGTTGACCCCAAGATGGCGCTTTCTTGCCCACCGCAGCTGTTCTACAATACGCCCCCGTCCGACCCCCTTGCTCAGAGTCTGGACATTTTTGTCCATGTGATAGAACCCATCAAGGACTCGATGGGTGTCGCATGGTGCACTGGCTCTGGCTATATCATGCGTCGTGAGGCTTTGGATGATATTGGCAATTTCCCTCTCGGTTCCTTGGCAGAAGACGTTGCTACGTCGACCCTCATGCTTGGTAAGGGCTGGAAAACTGCCTACGTGCATGAGCCGCTCCAATTTGGTACTGTTCCCGAGGACTTTGCAAGTCATCTAAAGCAACGTACACGCTGGGCCGTTGGTACGGTCGACACATCTTTCAAGCTCAAATTTTGTCTTTGGGGTGAACCGGTTCGTCATATGACTCTGCCTCAGCGATTTTCTGGTTTCCTTTATGCCACTCTCAGCTTGTATAACATTTTGTTCACCGTTTCCCTTTTCGCCATCCCAATCATTCTGGCCATGGGCAAGCCGCTGGTTGCGTACGCTACGCAGAATCAGCTCCGCTGGCTCATTCGTACCTGTTTTGCGGCTTTCATTAGCAATCGTCTTTGCGAAATCATCCTCTTCATACCCGCCGGATACCACTCTGGACAACGTGGTGCAAGATACCAGCTTTGGATGTCGCCTTACATCGCCCTCAGCCTCCTCCGGGCGTTCGTATTACCCAAATGGCTGGGTGGAAAAGTCCAGGCGTTCAAACCCACTGGCTCCCTGTCATCCGCTTTGAATGAGCGTGACCCAGCGCTGAAGAAGAACATGTTTCGCCGTGTTTGGGCCGTAGTGTTTAACTACATGGGCTACTTCCACCTGACATATGTTTATTTCACCTTGGTTGCTGTAGTCTTGACTTCTTGGCGATGCATTGTCAACTTGCACGAAGTCAAGTCTATGTTGCTATGCCTAGTTACGCACGCATTTTGGCCCCCTCTGGCCTTTATTTTCATCTGCAGCTCAATGTGGACTCCGATTGCCTACGCCATTGACCCACCGCAAATGCCTGATCGCGAACAATTGCTGATTCGGGATCCCAAGACGATGGTGGCTCACCCTACACCTAAGAGCAAGAAGATTGCTTTTGGCGGACAGGCTGCCTGGTTTGAGCTTGAGTTGACACTCACAACGCTATACACAGCTGCCGTGTTCGCGTGGTCGTTTATTTTGTGAAGGTTGCTATCTTCCTGGGGTCGATGTTTTGCTGAAGAGCTTATTTGGTACGTCTTATCATTCGGCAACACAAAGCATGAAAGCAATGTATCACGTTAGTCTTTGGTTCTCGCTCTGTGCATAGAAGCAGCGATAAATCATTTTTAAACAGTTTCGCATGTATACATATATGGAAGCATGGAGGGCCTACGTGGGAAAATACCTCCTTTTTGAATGAGCATAGTCAGTCATCGTCACAAACTTGGGAGGTCCCGACTCGCGGCCACATATGGACATTGCAGTCAAATTTGTTAATCCTGGGGATCGAGGGTGGTGTCTTGTATATTGGCGCATTGGGTATCATCAGTACTTGATTCATTCTATTTAATGGTGCAACCTCGTCTGGAACCGAAGGCACGAGTTGTATAATTTGATGGAAGTATGCGATGTAATATGTGGATGGGACGAAAATATCTGGATGTGCATATGCCGCAGATTGTGGTTTGTACCAAAACATAGAGACGTCTCTGCAATAGATTAATTTTTTTTTTTCCTCTCTTCTTCATTTCACCGCCACCATCTACTACCTCATGGCTACATAAAACCCGCGTTCCCTGGGGTCCATACATTATTTTTGTGTGCAGAATGCACCGGTGTTAGGTCTTATGTTCAGTTCAGTCTAGACACCCAACTATGTCAAGTGTTCGAATTATTCTTCAGTGCATCCCTACACTCCTCTAGCGTCTGGAGCTGCCTTCCCTGCCCATCAAAGTTCCGCTCGTCGAGCCAGTCGTCCGTTTCCTGCCTGATCCCACCTTTCCATTCTGCGTGATACTAAACCACGCCGTCCCTCTCCGGACAGTGTTTAAGGGCGTGGGAGGGGCCTAGGGTAGACGTCATTAGGGTTTTTCGTGAGAACACCTGATTGAGCTGGAGTTGGCGAAGGCCATAGGATTCAGATTGG
Organism: Balansia obtecta B249; assembly: GCA_000709145.1. Classification (NCBI taxonomy): domain Eukaryota; kingdom Fungi; phylum Ascomycota; class Sordariomycetes; order Hypocreales; family Clavicipitaceae; genus Balansia; species Balansia obtecta. The sequence goes on from JFZS01000081.1 coordinate 81,649, forward strand.
TGGTCTATTTGGACGGGGCTGCGACGGTCTCTAGTCATAGTTTTGGAGACATGACTGAGAAAGCGGTAAATACTGTTATGTTTTACATAATGAGTTCGGTTCTATCGGTACTGAAGGGCGGAATCCAGGAGTTGCATCTGCAGTAGGGTAGGCCAAGTGCACTTGGCGGGATCACACTCCACATGTCACGAGGCCTCAACAAACCACCAGTGATTCCTTCGACCGTTCCAAATACAATAAATAACACACGGCATGTAACACTTTACTAGTCTCAGCGGCATAGAGAGTGTGACTGAGCTTGCTGCTACTTGCCGCGCCGCAAAGGTAAATGTAAATTACATCGCCTACACGCCTGGAAAACACGAAAGACGACCGACCATGAATACGCTCGATAGAGGCAAGCAAGTAGGCGAAAAATTCCAGCTTACATGTTATCCGCATGAGATTTTAGATGGGTTGTACCCCGTGCTCCGTACCTTTCTGTTCTCATCGTCTGCAACAAGGCTTATTGGTCTGCATAAGTCGATTCAACAGGTGCCTGCGAGCTGCATACTCCTGGCCTCTCGTGAAGCCGCTATAGAAGGAGATCCACACGGCTTGATGTCTAAAGACGGTCATCATTAAATGTTTCGTAGGGCTTATGGCCACCTCCTGCTATGCATTACCTTCCCACAACCTACTGTTGTGGTTGTGGCTACGGTGAGGCACCTGCCACTGTTGAAGCAGCCATGGACTCGTCCGAGCAACTCTGGGCCCCGTTCTTGTCCTTTGTCACTGAGATATTGCCAAGTAAGACTTGGGCTGGACCCTGATGGTCACGTCGTAGTCAAATGCTGTGCCTCATGTTGACCTGGACCCTCTCCGCGCCCGAACGACACAAGATGACGTATTGTTGAATATGTCTGTGTATGGCGCGTTCCCCGATGCTTTACTGTCGCGCATTAATGCCTCCCTGTTGGGTCCAGCACAAAAAGTTTCTGACTCGACATTAACACAAGTCATTGCTACGCAAGTCATATCTGCATGCAGACACCTATTCGAGCACCCAAGCTCATCCATCCGTGCTTGTCGTCAACATGCCCCTGGTCAAAGGACATCAAGAACGGCTCGACGGAATATGGCCTGGCACAACAACGAAAGAAAGCGCCCATGCCAACAGGGCCAGCGGACGAGGGACATAATGGCATCATGCGCCGTGGTACCGTAACCGAATGAGGCTGGGGGCGATGTGTGCCCCGTGTTGGATGGTCCGGGGGGTGCTGAGGCCGGAAGCCCCATTGAAATGGGCCGCGGGGAAAGAGTGCTGAAGAGCTATTCTTCAAATAGGGGCTTGCTTTGGGAAGTAGCTAGGATTTTTAATGAGGGGGCTTCATAAAAGTGATCGTTTAATCTACTATGGTTTCAGCTTCTCATGCGCTGAGGTTGGTGGTTGGTTGTATCTCATCGGCATGACTGCGTTTCCATCGACTGGTTATTCGTCCTACAGCTCTTGTGGGAAAGTGTTTTCTTTGGAGACACAGATATCTGTCTGTTACTGCTAAGGAGTCACTACTGAGGAGTCACTGCCAAGGAGTCACTGCCAAGGAGTCACTGCCAAGGAGTCACTGCTAAGGAATCACTGCTAAGGAACGTGCTAAGGAATCTCTACCAAGGAATGCGCTAAGAAATTGCTGCCAAGGAGTTTCTGCCAAGGAGTTTCTGCTGAGGAGTTAATGTTAAGGAATCACTACCTAGGTGCCACTGCCGAAGAAACAGGGCACACGGTTCAGCTCATGGAATGTAGTACCTGCCATCCTGACTTCCATTTCGAACTGCCCTAAATTCCTACAGCACAATAGTCAAGGAATGTAGGTCAAGTGACTTGTATTCTTTGAGCTAACAAATTTCGACTAATAGTCTGGATGCGGCTGGAGCTTGCTTCTACTTGTGCTTGCAAGGAGAAGCACATCACACTACCGAACCTATGTGTTTACCATGTCCGAGCGAAGCAAAACTGGTCATCAGAAACAGATAAAAAAAAAAAAAAGACACGATGCGTATGAGATATGAATGTGTGATTGTAAAGATCAACAGCGCCGAATGAAGCCCGATACACGGATAATCGGTAATTGAGGCGACGCCAATCCCTTCTTGTTGTTTGTAAATCTGAACCCCTCAGCTGCCAAGAGAGAGCTACAATTACAGCCCATGTGTTTTTAATTAATTTTTTTTTTTGATTGATGCCATACGATCGGCTAGAGTCATAGTTGAGGTCTGAGCGAAGACATAATAAGAAAACTCTGCAGTGGCCTAAACACACTGACCTCGGAGGAAATTACGATCGCTATCTCTCGAGAAACACGTCGAGAAACACCGCCTCGAGCCATGTCGCCATAGTGGTCACATGGCACTCCAGGCCTGCAGTCACACTGACTTGGAGCTACAGTCCAGACAATATCCGATCAACCAGAAATCGTATTACCTCTGAAACTAACAATCCTACTCCTTTTGAAAGCGAAACGTGCTGAGAAAGCCCGGTTTCTGAGCAACAGAATAAGCTCAAAGACAGCCCGTGTACTCCGTGACTAGGACAGCACTCGCTTCCTCGGAAAAGCCGCATCCTGCTCCTTCCAAGCAGCCCCTTTTCCATTTCGTAAGACGTGATGCCTTCCGTAAGATGTGATGGGCTTTGTCTCTGCTACGACCGTTATGTGGCTGCAATGTCTCACTGCGGCAATGGAGTATCCGGCCGTCCATTTTACCTGCCGTAGGCCATAGCTAGGTCACGGGAACCACACCTTGTTCGAACGACATGGGAGATCACTTTTCGCGGCTTGAACAACTAGCTCCGGAGAGTATGCTGCGAACAGGAAATTGCTGGTACTTCTCTAACAGTGGAGTTTGCACGTAAGTTGAAGTATCTTTGTCGTAAAATTAAATAGTTCTTGACTAGGCTGACCCAACCTGAGCTGACCGGGGTGTATGGGCCCAAGTAGCCGCTGATGTGCCCCTGCCTTAGTGTACCGTAACGTATTGGTGTGATAATATCCTATTTTTTTTAAAAAAAAATTTAACACTTTAAAAAGTACCTTTTGAATCAAATAGATGTTTTTGTCTTTGGTTGAACTTCCGGAGCTAGCTTTGCTCTATTTTCTTTTTTCTACTTCATCTGGACTTTAGCAGGTCAATAAGAAGAGGAGCCGTTTACGCCACAAAGACCCCACAGCTACCTAGGTACCTACCCCAGGTACGGAGTAGTTCAGCTTCGGGTCAGAGCGTTTTGCCAAGTTGGCAAGGGTTTGGTATTTCGGGATTAGTGGAGCTATCAATATGACATGCGTGAGGAAAAGCAAGACGACGATGCTAGGTAAATTTCACTGCTCCCGTCGGACACACAGGTCTCAGATTAGTCCGCGGAGTGTGGAGGAAGACGAAAATATGTCCAAAGTTATCCGTAGTGACGCGCTGGTATGTCGATGGCCTGGGAGGAATCCAACTTGGTGAGAGCGGCTACACGTTGTTGAGCGTCGAAGTTCACGCGTCTCTGACATCAGAATGTTGTGCTTGTGAATTGCCGCCACCCACAGCCATGTTGGGTAAGAGACGAGAAACCTTGGACGAGGGTGCGGCCATGACCTCGTCAGTGCGCTCGGAAAACGGGATAAAGACAAAAATAAGTGTCCACTTTTGGTTACTCCTTGCATCGACCCCAACTCTTTTGATGCCAGGAAGAATACATTTTCGTGCCAACCCACTTTTCCCCTTATGGCCCGGTGCGGTGGAGTGGCCGGTTGGAACTTGGATTATGCTCCGTAGTATAAATCGGTATAGACCGAGAAGTGAGTCTACATTAGAGTTGGACAATCAAGCAGTTGGAGAGGGAGTGAGTCTGTGGGGATCATTCGAGAACTGATGCGAGACGATTGAGACTACGGAGGCCAAAACGACATACAACAAAAGAGCGGCAGCTAGGAGGCGGTTGAGGGTTTTGCTGAGACCTTGTGCTATTGAAAAACAACAAGAAAAGAGAAGGACAAGGGGGTCTGATCCAATCGAAGGCATCGCTGAGTGGGGTACGTTCTCCACAGCACTACACTGTAGTGTACATTAGTACAGGCTATAAATACTAGTAACAGTCTAAAGTACACGAATGTACAGAGTCCATTGCACCCCTATTATGTCTGCCGTGCCGCCGTGCGCTAATTAGCCTTGGCGCATTATAGAGAGGCCCAAGTTGGCTCAACGCATTGAGTGGGCTGCATTCAAGGCTAATCTACTTTACTCTCCCTTTGAGTGCGCGAAGGCAACAACTGGGTCACGGGACCCACCTACACTCGATACTTCGCGGTACTCCTGAATATCTACAACAGCTCTATGGAAGTGGTGTATGCGATGTTTATTATAGTAAAGTTCATATATAGATTAAAGTATCTCTTATATTCTTTCGTCCCGATTAGCCTACTTGCTGATATGTGACCTAGTTGTTGCCTTCGCGCCCTCAAAAGGGCCTACTGTAAAGTTACTGTCCCGAAAACGTGGGCCTGGGGCTGCAGTGGGGCAACCCTTTTTGCTCGTGATTTGGTCTATGAGCTGAATAAATTTGTGGGTCCCTTCATATCTGGAGACTCTATCGTCGTCTCCATGTGCGTACTGTTACTCTCCGAAGGCAACCATTAATTTCGTCAATTTGCTGTCCCCGGCCGAGCGATGAGGCTAGGCATCATACGACTCCGGAGAACAGGCTAATAAAACAACTGGCTTTGAGAAGCCCCGCAATCACGTACTTGTGGCGCTTACTCAAGTCGCAGTTCACTGTTACTTCACAATTTGAACGACCTCACCCTCCCCCTTTCCAAGAAAAAGCAAAATGGAAAAATCGAGAACTACCTGCTATGTCTCATTGATGAGTAGCTCCTGTTTACCCTGGTAAATATTTGACGCGTGTTTTATGAAGCGGTGTCTCATTTTCGACTGCCGATTACTGAACTCGACCACTAGCTTGCGACCTTCATCTGACGGCGAGCCGCTTGGCCCGTACATGTAATTTCAGCAATCGCGGCTGTCATTGCGACGACACGGTACATGATGCTTGTCTCTTGAGCCTTGTCCTTGGGTCGTCATGCATTGGACCTGCATGTTCGGACCATTATCGACTGGCCTGTGCGATCGGACTCTCCTAGCTCCTCGCCAAGAAGCAAAGATAGACCAGCAGCTAGCTCTGACTCCTATTCAAGAAATGTTGACTGTGATTGTCCTTGATGCTTTGTCCGGCCCGGACGGCCCTGTACAGTCGTATAGAGCAAGGTCGTGGGCTTGAGAGCACCTCCGGGCAGTTTATAAACCCCCCATCACGTCGCCCAAGGACCACCTACATGGACAACTGCCTCGCCACAGCATTCCATTCATTTGCCTCTTCAAGTTACTTTGGGGCTCCAAAGCTCTGAAAAACCAGTTTCTCTTTTGGTTTTTCATCCTCTCTTTTTAAAACTTTCATTTTGATGTGTTCTCGTCTTCGACCGCTATCGTCAACATGAGGTTCCTCGCGGTCGCCTCGCTCCTTTTCGTCAGCACACTGGCCGTGCCCGCCGCCAGCCCTTGCAGTGACTGCCAGCGTCATCAGAATGAAAACCAACACAGCGGCGGCGACAGTTGTCCCAGTAATCTGGGAAAGAAGCCCGACGGCAACAACAAAAACAACGACAACGACAAAAACCACCCCGGCGGGGACTCAATACAGAGCCCAGGAGGGAACCAAGGAGGAAACAACCCTGGTGGGAACTCAATAGGGAACACAGGAGGGAACCCAGAAAAGAAACCTGAAGGGAACACCGTAGGCAACAACCCGCCTAGCGGCAAAGACGAAGGCGGCAACCCTCCTAGCAAAGACCAAGGTGGCAACCCTCCTGCTGGTAAAGACCAAGGTGGCAAT